>VUJU01002034.1:0-44094 GCA_009835225.1 Aphis craccivora | reverse complement strand
GGTGAAACTATGCACACGTTATTATACAAACAAAATGCGTATACGTAGTGGCTTATATTATTATTATATCAAACGACGTTGTGTACTGTGTTCACTCGTCATTTGGCACTAGACCATCTATAGGCAAATCGCGTGTACGCCAACGCAGCTACAGCGAGCACACAGTGTCGCTGTACATTATAAAATAATTGTGTGTGTATATATATATATATATAGATACGGAACTATCCGAGAACGTTTTATATTGGTCTCATCGAATCCAACCGCCCGACCATGGACGACGAAGAGTTTGAAGAATCTATGCGCAAAGTCAATCTCATAGGTAGGTGCACGCCGCACACACACAACACAAAGCGATGTACAGCAGTTGCAGCTGAATAGATGTAATATCACAGACTATATCATATATATAGCCAATTATTGTAGCCTAGCTGTGAATTCGATAATAATTAATAATTTTTCTAATTTTTCAATACACTCTATAGTGAAGCACTGGTGCTGTGAATTCGATATACTTACTGCGTAAATTGTTATCAATAGTAAGCATGCACTTTCTTTTACTAAAAACGAATGCAAAATATGATGAGCAAACAAAAAAAAATAAATAAACGAGTTTTCAGAATAAAATGCTATTTAAATATAAATATATTGAAAACTAGGTGGCTTCTGCTCAACGGCCCACACTTTTAACTTATTACTGTTATTTGTATGATTTTTAATTCAATTTTCACGGAAATATATGGGTAGGAATTCACAGAAAAATAATAATTCTAGTACTTTTTTAGATAATACCTATAATATAGATAACAACTTTTATAAATAATATTATAACATACAGTTTTTACCAAATATATCATGTATTGTGTACATTTTACATCTATCTAGAATAAATATATTTCAATTATAGCCCCGATCATAAGATACAACATATATTATATGTGACACGAATAAAAAGGGAAGAGCCTTTAAATTCATACTTATGAACTGCATGTAAGTGTAGGACGTCAAACTATTTAAAACGTATAATTTTATTTTAATTAATAGATTTTTAAATATACGGAGTACTTTTATGCTATGAGCTTATAATAGGTTTGTCATTAAAATAATACGAAATTTAATACATTTTTGGTTAACTATAATACCATCTGCATTCTGCAGTAAATCAGCGAGGACATCGATAATTTTTTTTTAATTTTATTTGATTTATATATAATGCAACATTTGAGAAAACCCAATTATTATTTTTTCAAAATACGCGTCAACGTTTGAATAACTTATAACAACAAATGTCGTA
Source organism: Aphis craccivora (assembly GCA_009835225.1). NCBI lineage: Eukaryota > Metazoa > Arthropoda > Insecta > Hemiptera > Aphididae > Aphis > Aphis craccivora. Next base: position 42,800 of record VUJU01002034.1, on the reverse strand, counting down.
TCTAGTCAAAAATACAAACGCTGTTTGCGTTATAATTAGTTTTTTAGTGAATTTTTTAAAGTTTTTTCTTTTAGTCTAAAAACGTCATTCAGGCCACACAGATAGTTGATATTTGATAAATAGTAGATAATTGACAATAGTTTTTGTTTTATCTATAAGTGTTTTTATCACCGATTGAATATAATAAGTGGGTTGTAAATACAATAATATATCAATATAATTTTTTATTCTATAGGTGGAATTATTAAGGATTTGAGTTCGAAGAATGAAGCCAAATCTAAAGTAGGCATGCTCCGGGCAGAAGAGCTGTTGGGTAATGGTGAAAAAGTGTGGGACGAAAGTTCACTGAAAACTGTGCACAATGGTACGAAGATAAACCGTAAGGCTTTCGAAGACCTAGGAAAACCCAAAGATGAAATACCTGCTGACGCCGGTATGAAAATTCATTTTTATTTATGTGCAACGACTATAACATTATAATATTATTTAAAATATGGAATAATATATAATAATAGTAATAGGTATATAGTTTCCCTTCGCCCGCCTTGCATCTAGCTCTAGCAACTCCTATGCCAACGGCACAAACTTATACAGATTTGCAATTATTTTTAATTGTCGTTTTGTACTTATTATTTCATATCCAATCGTTTGATATCCATGCTGTACATAGGTGTATAATTTGTTTGTATATCCGATTTTTAAATATCTGATTGTAAGATAATATTAATTTACAGTTAAACAATGTAATATTTATATATGTTTAATTGAAAATGTCTTGTAAATACTTGAGAAATATAATATACAATGCATGTTCATAGTATTTATAAGCTATGTTACAGTCAACATGGTTTATTTTTCACGTTTATCTACACCGCTGTTTGAATTAAATAAATATTTGATATTTCTCTATTTACAATAATACTTCATTGTTATATGTTTTTTTTAAATTATAGATTTTATAATTACAGAATAAGATTTCATATTTTCCACGGAAAAGTTAATATTTATCTATCTGTAGTTAATCAAATAAAAAACTAATGAATTTTATATTCAAAATAATGAGTATAATAAATCGCAAATCCGTCTAAAATATATAATAATAAAAGTACATAGCAGAATTAATGAAAAAAAAAACTGAGGCCCGTATAAGATCTTATATTGTGTATAGTTATAGTAGGTTGTCGAGTATACCCCGTCGTTGAATATTCCCCCAAAAAATTGTATTTTCGATGGTTTTTTTATTGTAATTACATTATTAAATAATGATGAAAAGACTAACTTCTTTTGTATTACATTTTTAAGCTTCTTTACTTACAAACAAAAGGGTATCATTTCTCTCAGAATCTAAATAAGTTGATTTTAAATTGCTTTTGTAAAGATCACTAAAAGATAAATTGATTTAACTGATGAAAGTATTAAATTTGAGAAAATTTAAAATGATTTCCAAAAAGGAAAGCTATGTAAACATTATAAGTATTTTTCTTTCATACGAGTATAATAATTTTTGTTAGCATTTCTTGTCGTTCATGTATCAATCTATAGAGTATTTATACACAAGCATTATCTACGGCATTGAAACAAATTAAACAAACCAAAAATCAAGATCAATATTGAATATCAAAAATGTAGTAAATTTATAAAATGAATTATAGAATCTAGTACATTGTATGTGGTTCTATATAAATAATTTATTGGGACTTACAGTTTTCAATTTGATGCACAAAATGTCTTCAAAAGAAAACTATTCAAAAATTCAAAACTAAAAGCATCAATTTTCTTATTTATTTTATTAAATCAAACAAAAAAACCCGTTATATACGTTGTCCAAGTTATACTTTTAAAAAATTACACTCTACATTACCCTATATTTCAAGATTATTTAAAAGAAGAATTAATAAAGATTGGTTTTAAGACTTGATAACGATTTACAATGCCGCACTAAAAACCCCTAACCTAGCCATGGTCTTTATCGAACTTAAAATTATAAAATCTCATTATTTTCAACAATTCTTAATGCTATAATCAAATTCCGTAGGTACTTTTAAGCTATAAAATTGTACGTACCTATGTATCCTTTAGTACATAACATTATATACATTATTTTTAGCCTTTTAAGTACCAATATAGGTATAGGTACGAGGTACCCTACTATATTGTAAAAATACGCATAGGTTATATTTATATACGTCCAATAATCTAAATCGTCCTGAAAAAATATAATGATCATTAAACTAAAAAAGGATTGTACAACGATTCGCGTAAAAATCGATTTTTCAATCGTTAATAATCGATTAGATTTCAAAGAACGTGCAGCGCGGAGATATAAAGCGTAATATTTATATATATATATTAAATATAAATATAACACAATCGTGAAACCCGGAAACAGCATCGAATAGAGTGTATATAAAACGAATTGATAAAAACATATATAAACGGGCAATAAAATATACAGGAAAGAACATTTTTATGTACACTATATACAGTGTATTCATGCAAATCTCAAAATGATTTCATACGCACAACAAATACGATGACGTTTGCGCGTGTCTTACAAAATAGTATAAATAGTATATAGCTATGTGGTACCTACCTATATACTGTGTATTTGTATATACACTATACATAGATATATGTACGGTCGTCGTGGTCGGTTGAATGGAAAATGCAACATCACGAACTTCCGGGGTTTCATCGTAGATCGAATAAGGTAATAACCGGTATCGTTCTCAATATTAAATACACATTACACTGCATCGCGATAGTATTATCATTTATCTTATACCAATAAGTACCTATAGACTATAACCAATATATTATATCTATATTGTTATTCAAACTATGAAAAGACGATTCAACGCGATTCACAGTCAACACGGATGGCCCTACTAACAGTATAGTTACTATAATGTAGTATAATATAATATACTATATTATGTATAAAGTGTATATATTATTACTTATTAGAAATCAGTGTACATCAGAAATTGCACTATAATAATATTATAATAATAGAACAGTGTAGTACCAACTCGTATTTAGATTTATGATATCCCTTAAGGTATGGAGAGTAAGACGACGTATATCGCGTAGTATTTATCGATTTTTTTTTTTTTTTAAATATATATTTTGTCTGGCGAACGAATTTCTGGTTTACGACGATCCTTTTTTTAAGTATCTACCTGATCACCAATCATATTATACATATCTGCGGTATTCGGCGGGACGTATTGTATAAACACCATAATTTTCTTGGTGTATAAACATTGCGTAGGTTCCTACAGTGATGACAAGAAGTGATCAGCTACCCACCTATACAGTATATATTTTTTATGAGTCACACGTAAAAATAAATAATCGGGATCTACAAAAATAATAAAAATATTAAAAAAAAAAAAATGGAAATAGAATTTCTAACTATTAAAGTCGACATTGGGGAGCAAATGTAGTTTTATATTCTAAATACAGATGAAATAAGAAATGCTAAAATTATATAAATACAAGCGAAAATTTTTTTTCGAGCAAATTTCATATTTATTAAGTATTGACCAAACACTGATTTTATTAAGTACAGTTAATATCATACAAAAAAAAATATATATTATTTTATTTTATTTCGTCGTCTTTTTTATAATATAATATGAAGTTTTGTGTGATCTGCATATTGTTTTAATATTGTATTTGTTTTAAGCTGGATTTATGGCACACGTGGAAAGAGATGCAAAACAGAGGTCCGAAGCTAAAAAAAAAGAAATAAAACGTTCAGACTATTTGAAATCGATGGGCAATTGTGAGTACCGTAAGGGGAACTATGAAAAAGCTCTCATCTACTACAATCAAGTAAGAATTTTATTTATTTATTTCGCTAAGGATTTAGTTCAACTTTTCCTAAAGTGGGCAATATCGTTCCCTCGGGGACTATAGGACTATCCAGGGGACCGATGAAAGTTACAAGCTTTATTCATTTTTACTGCGTACTCACCATACTAATACATTTTTTTTTAATTAGGGGGTCGTCTGTCTTTTTTTTTTACAAGTGGGCGGTAAAGATAAAAAGTTTGAGAATCACTGGTATAGTGAATTTTCAATTTTCTATAATACTTAATTATTACCTAGAATCGAATTCCCCGGAATAATTCCTTAACTCCGCTGCCAAAGGGATACGCACATTAACTATGTTAAATTAGGATAGGTAGGTGTACATTCAACATACAGTTCATAAATCATAATATAACACTTAATATATTATATTATTTATTGGCTTGTTGGCGTTTATAATTATTTGAATATTAGTTCCGAAATTTGGACAGCTACAACATCATATATGTAATATGTATATAATGTGTAAGTAATCTAAAAGCAAAAAGCTGATGTATCTAAGTATCTTGCATTTCGCTATACATTTAATATATATTATATATTTTACTTTATAGGGCTGAAGTAGTATACCTACTTTTACAAGAAAAGTGTGTAAATTTTAGCGTATAAACTTTGTTACGAAATAAAACATGTTGTGACAATTTATACAAGAGTCGTAGCAGGAGTAAATCCTACTATATGTAATGATAAATATATACCAGATATACATACATAGTTTAGTTTTTGAGTTCTTTGAGGAAAATAAAAACAAAATTAACCAATACGTCAAGATTAGGTTATTCGAAATACTGTCTTTCTTAGTATGCTATATTTATATTTTAGGAAGTGTCCAAGTATCGTATATGTATATTTATCGTTAGGAAATAGATTTCAAATTTTATATTTAAAAACACAAAAATCAATAAAGTAATAGATAATAATTAATAATATTTATAAAATCAACAGAAAGTATATTGTGGCACATTGTATATTACAAATTTACAACACATAAATATATAAATATATAATAATATTTTTTAATAACAATTTCGAAATTATTACTTTTAGTTCTCTTTATAGTTTATATATAAAGATGAAAAGAGACGGTGTATTATACTACAATAATAAACTATAAAATCATATAAGTATTTTATATAAATAAAAATAAAAATGGGTAGCGTTAATGAAATATTTAATTTAAAGGTTATTGACCAATATCAGTTAACATTTTTTTTTTTTTTTTATCTGAATAATTTAGTTTTGGATCATCAAGGTTAATTATTTTATAAATGGTTATATATGATATTATAATAAAAATTAATTGTTGTTTACTTAATAGTATTTTCATACTTACACTTTAATACTATATTATACTACACTACATTATACGTAATTATACTTATATTTGAGCATTACCTTAATATTATTATGTAGGGATACTACTATTGGTAAGATACAGAAATACTAATATGAAATATAACATTTCACAAATTTCGTATAATAGTATTACCTAATTATAAACATTCATACCCTGGGCCTAAGATAACATTAACTGTATTTTAGACTTTTTTCAAAACGTTGTTATTATCTAAAAATTTAAATATTTAAAGAAAATAAACCAGAAGATAATTTAATTTGTAAAACGCATTAATTATAATATAATATACACATTATATAGTACTTCGAAGTTCGATTTTAATATTAATTTTAATAGTATATTGAGATAAATGTGCTAATTAAGCAAATAAATAATAATATTATATAAATACGTATAAGTACACACGTTATATTATAACATGTACATTTCGACAGTCATTAAATTGATTAAACTGTTGTTATTACGATTTCATTTCAATGTTCAAGTGAGCATTAGAGGAGGAGTAGTGACCTCCTGAAAATAATCATCCGTCTACTACGACGATATTATAACCATCAAAATACTTACGATAAATTAAACATTTAAACTGAAGTGAACATCATCTATCATGGTTATTCAATATTTGACGTACGAAATAGAGATCTACTAACACTCTAACAAATTAAAAAAAAAAAAACTTGCCATATTTATGAAAACACATTTGTAATAATAGCACAACACCTTACATAGTATTATATAAACGCGTACCTATTCAAAACAAAAAATGTTATTAATAATATTAAATAACAAATAAATATGTGTTATTACTTTTCGCAAGACTTATACAGCATCATTATTATACGTGTTTCAAATAATTATAAATAACATTGTATGCGCTAAATACGAACTCACACAAAATAAACATTTTATTATATTATTCTGTATAGGTAGGTACTAGGTACGTACGGAAAACCACTAAACGAAAAATATGGGTATAAAAAATAATAAAGTAGAAAGCGACAACGAAAAAATAAAATGTATAATACATAGGTACATATATAGTGTAGTTATTTTATAGTGAGTGAAGCAATATTTTAAAATGTACAAAGAATTTTTTAATATTTTTTATATTTTTAACCATTTTACTGAAAAAGATTCGGTAAAATGTAAAATGTAAAATCGAATCTTCTTAAATGTTTTTACGAGAATAATAATTTAAAAATCTCCGTATTTTCTAAAAATACTTGCTGGTTCGCGATAAGTGAATAACCCTGTATGTATAATACGATATAATAGGTATGTCGTGTCGACACAAAAATGTGACAAAATGTATATCGAGGGTCAGTCAAAGGTTTCGCACGCTTTGTGCGCATTTCAATGGGAAACCTTCGTTTTCTAACATGCGGCCGATTATTATATACGCATCACCTGAACCGTACGCACAAAGAAAACATTTACAAACGGCTGGTGTATAATATTATTCTATACCTATTGACAACTGACAAGTTTTTTTTCTTATTTTTTCTTTGCATTTATTTTTCTTTCCCACCTAAACACGCCGAACAAAGATTGGTAGATTGGTTTATAGGAATATTCTCAACAATAAGTATTTTATAATAGCTCGTTACAAGTCTACAACTGTTATAAGAAATAAATTTCTGCTTCAGATATCCGCGGGACCGTTCAAATAAATCCACTGTATCGTCTGTATCATCGATCCCTTTCCGATCCTCGGACAATGAAAAAATAATAGAAATCAGTTTGAAAAAACCGTAAAAGGACTTTAAAATTATTTATAAATTATTGCATCGTAAATACGATTTTTATTATTAGGCTATACTGTTTTTGCGAAAGCGTTGATTTTATTAGAATCCTATTTTTATTCATTCTGCATTACGTATTTCACCAAAATACATATTTTTAATCAATTTATATTTTAAAAAAAAATATATATAATAAAAATATAATAAAATATAATAATGTACCTTTTATACAGGTATCTTGCCAAAATCTCTTTTGTGATTTCATACGCTAAATAAATTTAATTTTGCAGAAGCTGTTTAGCCTACGAGTAAATAAAAACGTATTGGTTTTCAAATAGTGTTGTTTTTCTTTGGATATTTGATATTGTTATAATTATGTTATGAAATCATATAATCGGAAAAAGTTTTAAAAATTGTTTTCGAATATTATGATTAATATCAATAATTATTATATCCATCATGATCCATCTAAACCATGTTTCTTCATTTTTTGTCAAACATTTTCCAAATTTTTTATACTATATTTGAACTGTAAACTATTTTTTTATGTTTAAAAAATGTGTGGTATTTGTGTAGTATAAATTTGCTATGTCCAAAATTATTAGAATATAATTACTCTATAAAATGTAAATATCATTTATTATCATTGTTTAAATATGTAATTTATTAGAGCAATCGTTTACCATTTCATATTTTTTTTAATTATGCATTTACGTCTTGATAAATTCATCGAGGAAATCATTAACTCTAAACTATCGGGATCGTGGCCAAGATTTGATTACAATAGTATTCGGTATTGTACATTTATTATAATAGGTGTGGTAGCTTGATGTGGAAGTAAATCCTCAACACAGTTGTAAATTAACTATAAAAACAGTGATAAACTGTTGACTAGCAACTATTACAATATTATTGAATAATTATAATTTATACGACACATATTTTAAGTATAATAGGTATGTCTTTATAATAATGGATTTTAATTTTTAATACGTATTATGATGTTGTATAATAATATACAGTTTACATAATCTCTAATGATAACAACATAACTTTGAGTTTAAATTATTTGCGGCTTTGAGCTATAGATAACAATATACAATACAGGTAGGTAGGTATCTTTAATACATGTAATGCGTATATAATGCATAATGCATATAGTGCGCAATAAAAAACAATTATTTCCATAGAAAATATTAGCATGAATAAAATGAATCTAGTCGCAGAAATTCTTCTTAGGAAGTAATTTAAAAAACAACGATTTTCGTTTATTTCATTATTTATCATTAAGTACTTAAATACAAGAAAGTTGATAATTTTAATAATAAGAACTCTCTATCTTAAAATTTAGTAACGTTTTTATATTTTTTATCTAATTTCTTATACCTAATGATGTAAAACAAATCCAAACTTTTAAGAACAAATTAAATTTTTTAGTTTTTTTACTAATTTTATCATTTGATTTTTTGATTTGAAATTTTTTGTATAACATTATACATTTTTAATTTCAAAATCCGAAATACAATATTTTTCCAAATATTTAAAGCATAGATTTTTAACAAGTAGGTAATATATTGTTTATAGGTATTAAATGGGTGAAGTAGTGGCCTACAACTTTGCAGAGTGGAATAGAATTAAAATAATAATATTAAAATATTAATTTTATCTATCTAAATTTTCTTAAAAAAACATTTTCAAATATTTTTCATATGAAATGTATATTAATGCCATTCTCAAACTAAAACTTTAGAAATCTCGAGTAGGTGACGACTAGATGTCAACTTTTTTTGAAAAATGCATATAAATCATATTATTATTATAAAAATAAAAATATAGTTAATAGATGAGTAAGTACATAATAAAATAATTTTTCTAGTTATCTGTATCGTCTTCATGTTTATCTGTAATATAAAACAAATAAAAAAATATTGATATATTATCATTTTTATTATTATATCATCATCTTTTTCGTAATTTTACCGTTAAAATTACTACACTGGATGCTAAGAATGCTAAAATATTTTCTTATGTTCTCAAATTTAAATGCACTCTATTTTATATAGAGAAAGAACTTTCAACGTTCATAGAAGTGATCGGTGCGTACTTAAAAAATAATAAATCGTTGATGTCCATATCTTCAAGTAATTCGTCAACATTTTCTTCATCTTCCGATAAAATTATGGACATTTTTATCAACAATTAATAGCCTTTATTTATATGCACACGTTTTCTATTTTTGTTTTTATCGAATTTCCGTGTTCACCGCTTATTTGGATTATATTATAGTCTTAACCTTGCGTCATCTTCTTATGAAATACAGATGGCAACTGGCAAGCAATAGTCCTTGATTTCAAGACTCGTTATCGAGTTAGAAAAAAATACAAAATTCGATTTAATAAACACTAATTGATTTTTAATATTTTGTTGTCCAATAAATTTTTGTGTCATTTTAATAGAGACAGCATCATCGAAAGAATTTAAAATTGACTGTATCAATTCAAAATGTCCACAAAAACAAAAAATTAGTTCAGGTGGGAGTGTTAATGTTGGAGAAACATTTTTAAAAACTTAAATACATGACATAGCTTTACGAAATGCTTTTTCTATATTTTCAATTATTTCATAAATTTTAGAGTTATTTATCTGTAAAATATTCTATGACCATTACAAAAAAAAAAAAACATATGAATGCAAAAAGTCCCGAACCCTTAATTTATTATTATTATACCGTGCCGCTGTTATTGTTTTTATTTAGGCCATCGATGTGCGCAAAGACAGCTGCGTACTATTCACCAACCGTGCTCTAGCCAAGATCAATTTGGGTTTGATGGACGAAGTCGGCGAAGATTGCGATCGCGCACTACGTCTCAACGAACGATCGCTGAACGCTGTCCTTTACAAGGCTGAAGCGTTATGGGGGTTAGGCAATATCCAAACTGCTAAGGAATTGTTAGAAACCGCTATCAAAACACATCCTGATCAGACAAAACGCATTCAAGGTACCTACTTATGATAAACAGTAGAATGATTTTTAATTATAATATTTTTTTTCATTATTTCAAAAAGTAACCAAACTTTGATTATACAATTTTCCTTAAAGTATAATTCCAAAAACATTATATTATACCGAACATCCGCACACTATTATTATTGGAAAAAATGTTATAAAATATTTTGATACAAAATGTATACATAATATATAATTTTTGATATCTATCCCAATAATTGGAATCATAATGCTCTCTAAAAATTTCAATACTAAAAATTAAACGAACAAATTATTATTACTACACCTATACGTCTGTATCGTATATTTTTCAATAAAAAGTTCAAAGAGAGTAGAAGCAATATATAAAATGTGCGTTATTTTAAGTTGAAATGAGTAGTGTGGTGTCGCATCTGAATTCTTTGTGGAACCCAAAACCCTTCTTATCTTAACTTTAAATAATTCAATTATACTATAAATAAGACTGGTTGCTAATAAATAAAAAAAAAAAATCAGCAAAATTAATAGAGATATAAACACTTGTAACTATATAAATTCGTATTAATAAATAATATATATAAATATAATGCCCCATATTATAGCATGATAAATAATTAATAATATTACAGTAAAATAAATATATATAATATTATAAACTATCATTTTTTTTCTCATTTTTGTTTCTGTATAGACTACCAAAATAAATTGAGCAACAGTCATTAATACCCATGCTATAAATTTCGTTGATTCTTCGCCATCTTCGTGCACATCATAATGCACAAATGCAGTGAACCATACATTGAAAGCTTTTGGCATTTTTGTGAGTTTTTTCAGAAACTCATGTTACACATTATACAATCTACAATAATAATTTTTTAAATTATTATAAAATAAATATGTCTTATTCATATTATATAACACGTATACTATTATAATTTATCCTTGGTATAATACTATAATTGTATGTATAAATATTAATATACATAATAACCTATAATCTAATCCAAAAAACAAGGCGATTTCTAAGGTAATTTTTTCATTTAATGTATGGTTAAAAAATTGTTTTTCTATTTTGTTTGTATCATATCATAAATGTTTTATTATTATAAATATGGGCCTCGACTGCTTAGGTCATTGGCTGCGATTAACATGTTACATATTGTGTATTATAATGCCATAAGTACTTATGCAAATTATAATTTTTTTTAAGATAAATAAAAGGATAAACAAGTAACAGTGATTAAATAATTTTGTATAAACTAATGCCTTTGATAAATATTTAGTATGTTTAAGATGTTTAAGGGCTCGTCGTTGAGGAATTTGGTGAGGCGTTTGGGATGTTGGATTTTGATCTTTCTTCGTTAAACTGGCGGTATTCAAATAGTAGATGTTTGATGGATATTTCAGAACCACGTTACAGGTTTTATTTTTTTTCCATAGAATACCTGTATCATAATTATTCTTTAAGTAATTTATTTTTTTAATTAAAAATAGTGTTGCAAAGTAGTAAAAAGTATATATTTTTTCAAAATTGTAATACGTTTAAAATTATGTTAGTTATTTTTCAACTACAAGAATTAAATATAAGAAGAATAAAACTGTGTATAGAATAATATATTATATTCAATATTTACATGGCTTGTAAATCTCTGAATATAATATTATGCGTGTATACGTGTGTCTGTAAATCATTGAAAAGTGAACAATCAGAAATGGCGAAGTATACCTCGCCCACAATATAAATATTATATAGTGATAAGTATAACGACAGATATTTGTATAATATTAATATATATTGTTATAATATCACCATCAGACAATACCAGCCCATACATACATCGTAATTTTGTCGTTAACTATCGAGATATAAAGTAGAATGGAAATGGGTTAGGTCCAGGATCACGACCTTGGAAAACTATTTTTTATTGTCTCATATTCAGGTGGGTATACCTATAATATTACTACACATACACTAATTTCTATAGTAGACGAAGTTTTTATATTTTAAGTTGAGCTATGAATGTGTTATACTTATTTTACAATGGTATTGTGTGTTCTCTTTATATCTCTTTATATCAGTTATCACCTTTTATCCATTTCAATCTTTAACTTAAAAATTGATTTCTGGTTATAAATGGGTTGATCTTTTTTTTTTAGATGGTCAAAAGTTTAATATTCTCAGTAATTTTCAAAACAATCGAGAAAAACTAAAACAATCAGGTAAAATGAGAATTTATACGTACCTAATCTTCGGTTTTTAAATAAATCAATTTTGTTTTTTATGATTCAAAAATGAATAGGCAATAATACTGTATAAATTTGAACTTCTTTCAAATTTATTTACTAGTATTTTCTAGTAAAATACTCAAATGGTATAATATTAAAAATATTTTAGATATTTTTAAAGTTTATATAAATATATATATAAGATTTTTCATAAATTGTTCTTACAACTACCTAAAACTCTTATATGTATTTTAATTACATGATGAGTTTTTAATCATTTCAAGTTTACATTTTTATAAAATTTGATATCTATTTAAACAAAAAAAATATTTAAAAAAAATATTATTTGAAGGGACTTGTAACTTTTTCGCGACTATACGTTTATTATTATTTACTTATTAACTATAACACTACCCGGTAATATTTTTAAAATATTTAGATTAAAATAGATCAAATGCCATAGAATAGATAACTTTATAAGATATTTTATACCATACAAACCTATTCACATCATTTAACGTAGAGTTAGTATTGAGCCATAAACTAGATATAATAATTAACAGTTAATCATATAACAAATGTGATTCAATCGAATCAGTAGCGTTATTAAATTTGATATTAGGATGCATAACTAAGATGTCATCACTATCATTTATATGCGTCGGACTAACGAATTATAAAATATAATAATATGTAATATAACGAAAATAATCACTAAATAATACGTATTATACGTTTCAGCAACCGGGTATTATCATAATATTATAATTAAACATAACCAATTGCAGCAATCACAGTTTTAAGACCATGGGGCATAGTAATAATAATAATATCAATCATTATGATTGTTATTATTAATTAATTAATTAATTAGGCGTTTACTACTCAGATACGTAGGCACGATCAAGGCATGTTGTTTAAGCCACCCTCTTGTTAAAAATAAGACTTCTTCTAACAATAATGTTGTTCGACAACAATTTTATTTCCATTGGACATTGTGTTTGTGACATTTAATATCATATTATATTTTAATAATATTATACAGGTTGTAAACGATTAGTCGTTAGTTTCAAGTTCACGAAACGTTTAGACTACTGTGCGAGGGCGAGATGCATAATAAATGGATCGCCAGTTACTGATGTCGTAATAAAATCGATTTCGAACGATGCCCGCCGTTGCTTAATAAGCGACTACTAAATAAAATATGCGTACAGCACGGCGTGAAATCACGGCGATAACCTATGTGACGAATGTACAACGAGCTTTTGGCGGCGACACAGCATCGTTTGAAATCGACGTTAAACAGTAATGACGGACACGAAACACGAGTTTCCACATTTTTGCCGTATGCACAGAGCTCGATGGTGTCTTTTGATATTGTATACGTAATAACACGAAGTTGTTAGGCGTGCAAACCCCGCGAGTTGTAATACCTCACCGGCCAGATCGCGATGTGTAGCGACGGTCAACTAAATCGACGATGATGGCTACGAAAGCGGAGGAAAAGGTCGGCGGCGACGATCGAGTTTTCTTCCTCAGTCTACTGCAGACTATGGACGACGAATGACGATTATAGCGGTCATCCCATCACAAAGGTTAGATTTGTGTATATACATAATATATCCCGGTGAATGATGCGTAAACGTGGTAAATGCTGTAAATGTTGACATTCCACTGTTGTTGACGTCAAATACCTGCAGGCGAATTATGTTCGATTTTGTGTCGGTGTAAACGACGTTTAAGAACATCCAGTGATAAATGTCTAAGCGACGCGAAGCTTTGTCAGTTAAAAATAATATCATGATGACGAAAGAAGATAGACGAGTGAGAAAACACAACTATAGCAACAACTGGAGTAATAATATGAAATGGCTTTTTAAAGTTTCTATTAGTCAATATCGCCGTTTATATTTTATAATAACAAGTATAAATAAAATATTAAAACGACGTTAAAACTGTGCATGACAGGCCTCGTCACAGTCAGATATAAGGATCAATTTAACGGGCTATAATAAGGACGTTAAAGAAATATTATAGTCCTTTAGATCGCTGATAATAAATCAAAAGACTGACAAATGGCAATAAAATTATAGACTAATTTCAAAAAAATCAGGCATTAAACTCAAGTAGACTATATCAATTATCAACAAATAATTTTCGTAAAATGTAAAATATCTTGTTTATAATAGGTGTTGAAAGATCACTGTATGAGGCAATGTTCGACTGGACAGCAATAAAACAAGAGAAGTCAGGACTAGCTTCAGCAGGGATCCCTCGAATAAAATAGAAAAACTTAAGCCATAAAAAGACATTAAAGAACTATTTAATAACAACGACTATTCAAATTATATTGATGAAGAAAAAATTATTTAGTTACTGTTAAAAATCTTGACAATGAAGTAAACTCTAAAGTCTAAGTATAATCAAGGGCGCCCATTGGGAGGGGCAAGATAGGGCACTTGCCCCCCTGGATGAAAAATATTTAAAACTTGTAGCTCAATAAATATTACCATATAATATTATTATTATCTTTATTACCTTACATTTGAGAATATTTTTATTTTGACCCCCCTAAAATGTTACGTATGGGCTCCCACGAGTATAATCAGAAAGTATGATTATTAAATATTGATGATCTTTAATTGACAAAATTATATAGCAATTGACGTTTTTTTTTAAAGATAAAAACATTGAAAAACATTTAAAATCAACGACAAAAATTGGTTATTTGTCAAAAGAAATAAACGTCAAAAATATTAAAATTGATTAATTGATTAACAAAAAGTTTTCAAAGCTCGAAGTTTACACAACTGTTTGTGTACCAATGCTAGATGTTGATAGGGTTTAAGGTTTTTCGCTTAATTTACTTACAGTCATTATTTTATGTGAAAATAATATAAGCCAATTTTAATTTGATAATATTTATTTAGTTTTGAACAATAAATAGGTAGCTACTCAAAAATATTTGAATCAAGTACAGAATATAGCGCGCTAAAACACAAATAATATAAATGAGCACAATTTTCTCTCTGTAACGAACAATTTATAGAATACGATGAAGCCCTAAAAAAATAAAGACAAGGAAATAACTCTATACGAAGCCCCGGGGTAAGGAATAGTTGATCACCAAGGCTCCGACTGATGCAACTTCAAAACTGGTTGTGGCACTAAGAAATGCGCTTGTTGTGCAGCGGAAATGTCAAGCAGTTAAAAATAGCATAGTAATCGCGCGTAACTGCTCCAATAAATGATTTATAATGTGCACCTATTTCATTATTTCATTAATTTCAATTAACCTAACTTTTTACATTAAATTAAGTAGTGAAATAATCAATTAAATAATAAAACAATCAGTGTTTTATTTGAAATTTATCATCATTGACCATCAATCTTGGTAAAATAATGTCAATAACCTGTGAAATTGTACATTTGAGTTTAAAACATGTTTTATATAACGCACTTACCTACATCATTAAATCACTCTAGTAATAATTGACGTCATTCACCAATATTATGTCATTCGCCATCGTTTATTATACAATGTATATCACAGTCGACGAACAAATAGCACGGTCGATTATAATAATATATCGTATTATATGACCTACGTAAACTGGGTACACACCTATTGTCTATCATCGCGTCGTGTAGCGGCTTTTTATCGTATTCCGGTTGTGCGTGATGGTCATGCTGATCGTATCGTTCTATACTACCATGATCTATCGAAAAATATTCAGAGTTGGATCGATATCAACTTTTGGGCCCGTCACGACAGACTGTATAAAACTGTTTGCCGTTGGCCGGTCAAAAAGGAAAACGGCGATGGCAGCCTTGCCGCTTTTCACCGCGTCCGTCCTGTTCTCAATTTATTTTACCTTTGACCCGATTCTACTGACCCAATAGAATATATTGCTTTGCATAGATCTGCCGGCAGGTAACCGTGAAAATATGCTTAACGTCGTCGATTAATCAATCTAAGGACGCGAGTCGTCGGGCTCTCGTTCGGCTTCCTCACTGCTATTAGATTAAATCGCGGGGTGTCCATTAGCGAGCTTAAAGCGTCGAGAAGTCGATCGTCTCGGAAAAACGAGTCCATATAATACTCTGCTCTTATATTTGTGAGCCTCGTCGCTTCCGGTGTACGCATTTTCCATTTACCGAAGATTAATTATGGGTGCAAGTGAGACCAGGTAAGACATACATCAGTACATCAATTACTCGTATACATAAGTATTAATCACAAGTCCTTAGTTTCAACTACTATAGGACGTCCTGAATATCTTTACACGACAATTATTGATTAATTATTATTGTTGCGCATATTATAGTGTACGCGTACGTATAGGACATAGGTTACTATAATATAGTAAATTAGTAACTATATATACTACGGGTAAAATACGAAAGACAGATAATCTTTACCTACATTATCCGGGTAACGTTAGAACTATATTATAACACTATCCACGTCTTATTCGATAAAGTAGGAATATTTTTAATTTGTACATTATCCACAGCTGTGTGGGTAAAATTTATACTAAGATAAAATGGGTGATAAAATATTGATAAATAATTTAATAATACAATAAGGCATCAAATAACTTTTGCTACTATAGGATAATGAAACTTTTTAAAATTATTTTAGATTTTACAATAGCTTAATTATTTTTAGAACTTATAAAGACTTTTTTGTTGAACACTTTAATGTGTTACATACTTACATAAGAGAAATAAGAGTAACACAGCAAAATTGCGTTGATCTGCAGGATCAACCTTGTACTGTTAAGTTTACTGTTAGAGTTTATTGACCTTTAATCAAACTTAAAGTTCGGAACATGTCTAAAAAAATAAGTTTTCTACATGATAATTTAATAATAAAATGAGATTCGAACATTTTTAGATTGTAATACTCGTAGTTATTAAATTTCAGTGTAAGGACATTTTGCAAATGACCGTATAATTGAAGTATTTGAAATGTTTGTCATGTTGACTATTATAGCAACATAAACAATTTAAGAATATATTATTTAAATATCTTAGCATTAGATAGAGTATCTTAGTGCCGAATTAATAAGACTTAATACTTTATCCATAGACCATCGGTTAATGTATAAATTAGCTGGAATACGTTTAACTGGATAATGTATACATTATACATGTTTAAAGTGCATATTGTATACATTACATTGTTTATATAGATAAGGTTTACATTATACCCGAAGGAGTAATGTACCCGTACTAACCTAAAATGTACACTATAACCATTTTTAGACCTTACCATATGCATTTACAATATATAGGTTTATTCCATCCTAGTAAATTAAAATAGCAGTGTAAATATATTAATAATTGTGTTCTAATATTGATCTTAATATTTTAGGATTTTTGAAATTTTCACTAAGTATTTATATTAAAAATTTCTGTTCAGTTTTTTGAGCTTTTTAAAACAATTGAAATTTTCAATTTGTTTTTGTGAATGATGATAAAAATTTATGAATTGGTAAAATTACTTCAAAAATTAATATAAGATTCCAAATTAGTATAGTTTATTTCAGAAATAAAAAAAATATCAAAAACATAATATAACAACAATATTTTTTTATTTTTTTTTAGTTAAAATTTTGACAAAATATCTAAATAACAATTTATTATTTTGTAGTTAGAAACTCATAAAACAAGTTCTGTATATACCTAAAATTTAAAATTTAATACAAGGTTTTTTATAAGTTTTTCAACTTTTATTAAACAAACATTTTTACCGGAAAGTCAAATTAATTTTCACTGTTTGAAATTATAATTTTTTTGTGACAACGTATATTACCAATATTATAATATATATTTCTTCCTCAACAGTTCTTATTTAAATTTAAAAATGAATAACCATAGATACTTGACATTTTCAAAAAATATTTATATTACCATTTTCTATAAATGGTAAAATTTTCAAAATATTTTGAATTTTTTAAGTTATTATCTTTTTTTTTACATTATTGATTGATGAGTAAAAATTCTTAAAAACCGAATATGAAATCCCATCTAAGTTGTTCTAATATCCGTATAAAATTTTAAAAATAAACACAATTTTTATTTTTTTATCAATTAGAAATTTAAATCTGTATAAAATGTGTACGACATTTGTCAAAATTTACGTAATTTACAAAGTACAAGTATTTTATTGAGAAACATTTATAAAATCTTCAATTTTTAACGCTTAAGTTTTCTTCATAATAGTCAATATTTAAATTGAAAAATCTAAAAAAATATACGAACACAATTATTTTTGTATGAAATAGCAGATATTTGAACAAAATTACGTATTTTAAAGTTAAATAACTTGATACCACGTTGATTCAAATTTAACGTACCCATTACACTATTAGAGTGTTTCACTCGACAGCTATTGTACAGTAAGCCGGTAGGTACTCACTTGGCAGCCTTTTTTTCTTTTAAAACATAATTTGCACGTGTAGTAATTTATAGTACTTGTCTTTAAGTACAGGAAATAGTCCATGTGTTATATTATATTATTATTAATAAATATATTTTTAGGAATCATATTTAATAGGTATCTAGCTGGTTATAAGTTTAATACATAAAGTCTTAACTTTTAAGAAAAAAAAATTTTCACAAAAACTGACATATCATCATAATTAGTTTAAATAAATATAGGTACGAACTAATTAATTGGCTTTTAAAAACAAAAACCTACTTTTTACAATATTACCGATGTGGTATAATGTAGGTATATAGATTATAGTTATTTATTTATTTTTTTTTTACATTTAGTTTGAAATACAAAACTCGAATAAAACTCGTCAATGTCATTGTAAGAAAAACCATATTGAATATTAATACATATCATAAATTAATAAAATTAATATCATATATTAATATTTTAGAAATAAATCTTATTTTAACTTAATTTACAAAGCAAAATATATTTACATTACATGTGTACATAATGTGTGTCAGTATAATATTATTATATTATATAAACTAGAATTTCTGTAATTAACATATGACGTACTGACTGACGATTTCGTAACCGTAACTTAGTCTTAATAAAGGTCAAATTAATCCTCAGAGGATAGTAAATCTCAAGTTTTAAGTTAAAAAAAGCAAAGTTCCTAGAACCGATGTCTATTTGTATGATGGGAAGTGCAATGAAAAATAAACGATAGAAATGGTCAAGACTTTCGTTACCATCGCTTTACAGCAACTCCGCAGTCTACAAAACTGTGTGGACTGTGGACATCACTATAAGTACCGATCTTAAAGCTTAAGGAAGAAATAGATAAGCCACGTTTGTAGGCTTCCTAGTATAAATGCCATATACGCCATTAGTTGATTATAGTTATTGCTCAATATTTGAGGAAATAGATTAAAATCTTTTGTTGAAATGTGTACTGTTTTTGAATTTGATCCCGGGGACCAAAATAGTTTTAATCTAGATTCTAGATTAATCACTTTTTATTATACGCAATTATAAAATTAATGTAATTTTTAAAAAAAAAACATTAAATTTAATACCCATATGTCATCATTCATAATATTATAACGGAATCAATCATCCATAAGTCATACAACTCAATAACACATAATATGACAATCTTATTTCAATGTTATGAAATCTATATAGCTAATAACTTGTTATGTATTTAACATATTGCTATATAATACCTATTAAAGTATTTTCAGATATATTTCAAAATACATTTTATTTTATTATTCACACTCTTTAGTTTATAACATGCATATATCGTTAATATAACTGTAAGTCAATGCACCTATAAGTCTCACACTTACAGAGCGATGTCATTGTGGTACTAACATCAACCAACATAATCAACACGTGTTTGCTCTTATACATTTCATCAACCAGATGGTTAATATTATTATCTACGCAATATATTTATTAATGTTTCAAATATTTATAGCTTCTTCTCACCAGACTTCTTTCACGGCGAATATCTGATAGGGATTAATTAATTTACTATTATTATAACTTAACATGAATGTTTTGTATTTTTTAACTTTTGTTTATTTATCATATATTCTAGAAATACAGTTCTGATAATGAACGAAACACCAAAACTCCGAATTATAAACATAACATGTTTAAATTTTTTGTTGAAGTGAATATATCGAGTGTTCTGTTTTAAAGGATTGGCTATAATATCCCCATAGCTTTTGCCAAAATAATTTTATATACATTTCCACACGCTACACATACCTCGCTTACAGCAAATTATTTACTGCTATAACAATGTATTGAATAAGTATCAATTATTATAACACTTTTTAAAACTCCTTCACCAACAATTTTCATTGTAATTTAAAATACATTCAGTTTCTAAGTGTATGACATAATTTACATAGATAATAAATGTAAATTTACTATATATATATAATATGTATTTAATACATTTACCTTCTATTCGTGAAATGAGTTTTGTTGAAGACAACTATATTAATTTTCCACTAGACTAGTATAACATATTCAAGATTTATCCTAGTTGTTAACAAAGTTTTAGTATAATTTCTGCGAGTTTTGGTCATTTTCAATGTTTAATTGGTTTGGTAGATAGTTCAAGATTACTGATCCGAATAACTTATTTGTTGGATTGCGTAGTACTAAATCTAAACTAGCATGAAAATCAAGCTTAAATAAAGTGCTTTGATTTGTGGTCTTGCATCTGATAAACGTAGTGTATAAGCGTACAATAAATAAGTAGGCAGGTAAGTATGTTCAAAGTTATGAGTAAATACGAATTCATAAAAATGCTTGAAAAAAATGTTGATCTCATTTAACGTATTATTCAAACTTAATCAAGTCTATTTTTTTTTTTTTAATTTCAAGGAAAAAAAGTTTCGAAAAGAAATTATCAAGGGATCTATGCAAACATATAAACGTTCATAAACTTCATCAAGTTATTCCAGAATGGTAATTTATAAATATAGGTAACTTATAATAATAATAAGTATCAAGTTTATTTTGATTTCAATAATATATACAAAACTTTTATCGTACACAAAATAGTCTGCTAAATCCAAAAACAAGATCAAAATAATATTGTTTTACTTTTGTGGAATGAATACGGAATAATCATTATACATCGTTCTAAGTCAACAATTTTTATTTATTTTGAAAAATGTAAATTATAACGACTGATACATATTATTTATTAAAATAATATTAATTATCTCATAACAAAAACCTACAATTTTTACACAATAAAATATGATGAATTTTCGTAAAATTAAAACTTTTAATTTATAATATGTATCATATAAAATAAACAGTATTTATATAACCCGATTTCGCTAGAACAAAAATGAGCAAACATAAAATATGTCACTTTACCGTTGTACCTGTACCTATATTGTTTTTAGTGTTATTTAATTCACGGGCAAATTGGAAATTGTGTACTTAGCATTGTGAACTAATTCGATCGAGATAGGTGACGCACCTATAGTAAACGAATATTGCACTTGGTAAATTTTCAAAAATTGTTCAAACTTATTAACTACAAACATACAGACATTTCTTTTGGATGCGTATTTGAATAACAAAAAATTAAATAAATATAATTTTCTATTATTCAAGAAGAAATCCCGTATTAGCATATGTTGGTATGTTAGTCAATACCAAAATTATCTTTTTAAATGATATGTCTATAACTAATGGCAACCTCTATATAAACAAAAATATTATTCGATTCTCGTGAACCGAAATAAAATCCATGTATGAGCAACCTTATTTCAACCTATATGAGCTGAAAAACAAGGCAAAAACACTATAGATTAAGGAATATGACGTATGTAAAATTTGATTATAATTTGTTTAGTATTTTTTATAAGCTCCATATAAAAGTACATTAATATATATATATAGATAAGTTAAATGGTTAAATTTCTGTATTATAATAAACAAAATGTATCAAAAAATAACATTTTACCATGTTAAACATAATAATAACATTTAAGGTCAGATTTGAGGTTAACCTTTATCTCCCTTCTCTCAAAATGTTTTCTGTGTGTGGCCTTGATATGATGCTTAACGTAGTTTAGAGATAACATATTAGTCCAGACTGTATAGTGTTATACCGTTATTTGGAAAATCATTAGAGTTCAAATGAAGTGATGTCAAAAAAAAAAAAATAAAAATAAATTTAATGACCATTTATAGTTCAAGAATCTGACTGATTTAACCGGAAGTTTATTAGAATGGAGCTGAGAGACGAGACTGTTAGAGTTATGTTACATTTTTGAGTGAAGATGTAAATAGTACATCGAAGTTGTTTGTCTTATTCTATGATTCTTAGGTCATTATATAATAGGTTATTGGTGACACACTAAGGGGCATTGTCAATCACACAAAGACATATTATAGCTTGGAAAGCTTGATACAAAAGAAGACGATTAAACATGATCATGTACTGGATTTCAAAAAAGGTCTTAGAGTACGTAGATGGCTATTAAGTTGTTTGCGTTTACTTTTGAGGTGGAGCTCCAGGCGAGTTTTTTGTCAAAAAGTAGTCCAAGGTACTTGATTTCTCTTGTATGAGGATTAGTTAAGTTATCATATTATATCAATACGTATATTCTCCAAGTTGATTGATGGTAAATCGAGTTATTTAATATTAGGATTATAACAATAATCTATTATAATTATAATTATTAACGTATTAACGTTTGCACATTTTTATCCAGGTTTAATAATAATTGTTATAGATGTATTCACATTTATTCAATACTTATAAGAAGAATAAACTTCCAAAAATATTAGTTTTAAACTATTAAAATAAATCTAAGCACATTTTAGTATCCTGAGTTGTAAAATTGTCTATTATTATTAATTGTTATCGTTTATAACTTATGAGCCAATCGAACATCATAGGTACTAAGGTACTAATATCTTCATTTCTGAAATAATGTATAATGAATACAATTATTTAATAATTTAAGTTAAGTATTATAGTACCTGCAAGAGATGAAATAAAAACATTTAATTTTCAAATGATACACTCGACAGTAACTGGCTACTATAATACCTACGAGAGTTGAATGATTACCTACTTTCCTCCTTTTTAAATTTACTCTCATCAATTAGACAACTAACAAAAATATTGGATATCATATTAAATAATCTTTTAAATTAATAGCTGACATGTTTTGGCTTAAATTAAGTATACTTATAGATATAGAACGTCTTAAATCCTTCTTGCTCGGAATGTTCACAAAAAATTTACTTTTAAATTACACAAATAGATGTCATAATTTTACCTCTAAATGTTATGAAAAATATGCTCGACGAATACTTATTTTTATGAAATATATCTGTCTCAATTGTCTCCATTCTAACAAACAATAAAATATTAAAATAGAAACACTGAAACAAATAAATAAATCAGTAGGGGACAGTAATACATTATCATAATGTGTATAATACTGTATACCTACACTAACATTATAGATTATAATGTTTTCTGCAAAATTATAATCACTTCTGTCATCGAGTATAATTTTATAGGTAACATGAATATTGAATATCCATTAAGTTAATTTCCACTTAACGACTTAAGAATTTAGAATGATTTGTAAATAATTTTTTACAATATTTCTCATTATATTTAGTACACTAACAAAATTTACAAGTCATAAACACCACGCATAATACTTTAATAACATCTAAATGGCCAATATTATATAATTATTAGTTCACGTTGTATATATAAATATAAATAGGTTACTGTAACGAGCTAAAAAGATATTTGCTAAAAAATTATTTTTTTTTAAACAACCTTGTTACATTATTATTTTAGTGTCACTCTATCTCTAATAGTGTATTTATATTAAATTACAATATACAATATCTTCTTTAATATATATAATTTGATACTTAACTATAAAACGCTGTGTACATTAATTTTACATTTTACTTTTGATAAATTATACAAATAATATAGAATATATACCTACATAGACATACCTATATATATAGTGATAACTAGGGCTCGGATTTTAAAGCATATGCTTCTTTTTTTATATGAGATAGAAATCTAATTTTTACACATAAATTTGTTCACGTCATTCTGATTCCAAATAAACCAATTTATTTTTACGTTTTTTTTATGAACATGCTTTTTTTTAATTATTCCTGCTGCGGATTTTTTATACGTTTATTATACTATTGTAATAAAAAAAAAAATAATTATTTAGAAATATAAAAACCCAGAATGAGGACTAAATAGTTATATTAGATTATTATTGTTTTCGTTATCGGCTTGATTATTAAATTTATTAAACGTGTAGATTATCGAACTACATAATATAGCCTGCAGTAGGTACGGTCAGTATTCCTATAACATTGATATCGACCATTTCAAAATTAAAAATTTAATGTTTTAATTTGAAACCTCTTGTATGAAGTATGCACCGATCACTTAAGTGGATGTAAAGAGTTCGTTTTCTATGTATTACAATTTTTTGTCGGGCAACTGAGTCAGTTTCACTACTGCAAATATAGGGAAATACATAGTGGTTAATTATTTTTTAAATTTAAATTAATTTTTCAAATTTTTATATTCATTTCTATAACTAGTTCGTGTTAATTTTGGCCTTGCTTTTTTAAAAATAAATATACTTCTTTTTTACTTTTTTAAAGCAATCGTGTGCTTTTTTAGTTGGCTTATTATTCTTTTAAATCCTAGCCCTAGTGATAACAATATAATGTTACACGGAGTTTCGAAGCATTTTAGGAGAAAATTCGAAACTAATGAAATCAAAATATTGTTTTAATCGATTGGTTGGCAAAACAGTTAACAAATAGTTCTGAAAAATCATATACCTATACTTTAAAAAGATTATTTCTTTAATGGAGTTCGCAACTTCGTGTATACAAAAATAATAACATTTCCAGTTTTATGGCTGAAATAAAAATAATTTAGAATTAATGTGTATTATTGTATTGAAAAAATGTTCAATATAATAAAATAACTAAAAAAAAAAAAAATTATAGTTTACCATATCATTATATATTATAATATAAGACTTTCATTTAATGTGTTTAAAATATTACGTGACTATACTTTATTTTCTTAATAGCAATGTTTTTGTGCAGAACACTGCTATTGCGGTAATAGCATATTTTTGCGAAGATAAGTATGCATAATCCGTTTTGGGAAACAGTATAAGAGTGTTAGGAAAACCTTTTTTTTATTTCGGTATAAACCTTTAAGATTTTGTCATAAACATTTTCGTCAGGGTCGTCCCTAATAGATATGCGAAGCCTGGAGCGAGGTTACACAGTATACATAAAGTAGGTAGGTACGTTTATTATAATAGACAGCGTGTGTATAAGGAAAACCGTAAATCTAGTCTGATGATATCTTCCGAGGTCCTTTGCTGCATTAAGCCCTAGGCTAAGAGTCATTGCAGCATTTTCCGTCCACCCTGGTAATGATAGTTATTATTTTTATATACCTTTAACAAATATATTTTCTTAAAATAAGTAGTTATCTCATACAATTTCACAGTTACAGTATAATATACGGGTAATAGGTACCTATTACCTACACGTAATTTTACTGCGATTATTAATTGGTTACTTAAAAGTTGTTTTATATTGTGCATTCAAATTAAAATAGATACAATAATAATTATTATTAATAAGTGTACGCATCGTATATATAACTGTGTAAGTGAATACAAATATTTGAAAACTATATTTTGTTTTTTGAGAAAACAATTTATTTCAAATTATTATATTATACACCTAACTAAGTATAGTTTTATAGTTGAATGTTTCATGTTTAGTTCGCTCAAAATATTAAGATATCTCATATTTTACTATAGATATGATACTCGCATCTAACAGACCACAATAAATAATGTTTAGTAAAATATGACCGCAAAATGAGATACTTAAAAAAAATAATATATCATATCGTTTGACTGCCTACATATTACTATATTATTAGTATAAAAATAAATTTGTCGTTTTATAAAAGGCTCAAGTGTGGTTTTGTGATAATAATGTAGATTTTATAGTACATGCAAATCAGCTACAATATTATGGAGTCGAGCTATATAGTATAAGATGACAAATAATAATACCCAATAATATTTATTTAAATAGGTACAAACTATTATCGTAACAATAATAATGTATTATACTTTAGTTACAATGCCAATAGTGACGACAAAGTATAAACTATAAGTTGGGCATACAATTTCGTTGCAGCCAACAACGTTGTACAGTTGTTCGATTTATTCAAATAAGATTTGAAACAATTTTCAAGACGTTTTTCGTTGTTGTTGACAAAAATTTGTTTGCTATTGTTTAATAGAACATGGCACATGCACGCGCACAAGTTTAACAGTCAAATATTATATTAAGCGTTTTATATCATACGTATATAAACAAAATAATATCAATAACCTTTTAATTTTTATCAGGAACATACTTAAGATTTTACAGTCAAGTACAATCAAGTTTTTTCACCTCATATTTGTGTTTGTCTGATTCCCTCAACAATATCTACAACCGACATATAATAAACTATCTTTTAGTTTCTAACTAACAAGTTACAAAATTTGCACCCCTAATTGTTAGTTTAAATACTGTTAGTAATTTATATTTTTGATGAGAATATTTTTTAATATAATTTTATTTGCTTTTTCGGTATTAGTGTTAAGTCAGTTCGCACCTCTTAATTTTT
This sequence comes from Aphis craccivora, assembly GCA_009835225.1. Lineage (NCBI taxonomy): Eukaryota > Metazoa > Arthropoda > Insecta > Hemiptera > Aphididae > Aphis > Aphis craccivora. The sequence continues at coordinate 15,887 of VUJU01002034.1, read as the reverse complement.
TTATTTCATAAAATTGTATCCATTTTAACTTACCTCCCATAGGACCACTTATATTATATTGTATAATAATTTAGTTTATGTCTGTATGCTATAGTATTAAACGATCGAGTCTAAAACATAAAAAAAAAAGTATAAATAATATATAATTATTATTGGTTTTGAAGATGATACGCATCTATATAAAATAAATACACGCAATAAATATGTATATCACACATTTACACCATGTCGCTGATAAATAATAGTATCAGCTCATATTGGTATTGCCAACGAAAAGTCTTACTCATATACAGGGTGATTACTTATATATAATATAACTGCATTAAAATTATAATACATATTATATGTTATAAGTATATAAACTCCATTATACCCAGCATTTATATTCTGCTGCAACAGTGCAACAGTGAACCACGCAAAGCCTGGCTCATAAATTAAGTATAGTAGTTAGTTTGTAGAGGAGTATTCCAAAATCATGGTAAATCGCCTCACCCGCTAGATTATTCGAACGCAAGTACATAAACATAATGTATACTTTCATTTTCATTTTGATGTTATCCATACCCACAATGTATGTCACTGTTTATTTTTTATAAACAATACGTAGGTACAGCTATAATATTCTGCAGTATACACGAGTACGAGAAACTTATCTTTCATTAATAATATAATACTAATTAAACGAATGAGGAAACCTAAAACGGCACTTAAAGTTATTAATTATTATATATTATACGTGTGCTGTTGTGTTTCTGCGGAAAAACATATAGATATTAGATACCTATCACGTATCGTGTGATATGTAACTACGTTCCGTTTAAATGTATTGGCATCAAAAGAACGAATTCATAAAATATGGATTTTTTATTGAGTCAAAAATACGAGTAATACCATTAAGCGCCCACTGATTAGCAATAATAGTAATATATAACCTCTCTGAGTTTTTTATAAACTTTTCCCGTGTGTTTTTTTCTTATATACATATATTTTAGAAGTCAATACTTCCCGTCCTCAACCCCCCCCCCAAAAAAAAAAATCTCAACTAGATTTGTTTAACTGACCAACTCAAAATTGTGTTGTGAACATACATTCCATGTTTTATTTTTATTTTGTATTGTTTTTATATATTTTTTTTGTTTGTTATATGAAAAACACCTTCATACTGAACTATAATATGACAGGAAATTATAAAACATAAAATGCACAATACTGGAGAAGTATACACTTTCAATACAATGATGTGACAAACTATCGTATGAAAGTTAAATATAATATACAATACTGTTTAAATACGAAAATAAAAAAATTATCAGTAAGTACAATTTCTATAATGTAATGGGCAATGGGTTGTGTGAATTGTAGAGTGTAATATAATAACATTAATATTTTATTATTCGACCTTAACGTGCTCTTAATTTATTAGTTAAATCACCTACAATTTATATGTATACCTTAATACAAAGGGAGAAAGAGTGAGATGAAGAGAGGTTAAGGACAGATGTCAGACAATTTGTGAGAGAGGTAAAGATAAAGAAAATTGAATTTTGTTTATAGGTAATTAAGTAAACTTTGATCGTACGACTGTTTAACTACTCTATACCTTCATAAATACTGTTATTACGTAGGATAGGTACGTAGTTGGACTTTAATATAAATTATGAACACAAAATACAAATATATTATTATTGCATAATGTGCACATATACGTGTGAGTTTGTATGAGTTAGGCACTGAAATGTATTTCTATACAAATTAAAAATTATAATTTTACCACAGATTAACATTTTTATTTCAGGAAACTTATTGACTACATTTTATTTGACATAGTAAGTTATCGGAATCCATTTGTATACTTATAGCAGGTAATCTGCATACTTTTATAAAACCACCTATTAGCTATTACGTGTTATGTAGTTGCCAACAAATAGTTTTAACTTTTAAATAATTCTTAAAATGAAGGGATGAGTCCCTACTGCTAAAAGCTGTCAGAAAGCATCGCATTCGATATTCTGGTACTTCACAACTCCAAAATATAACTCAAATGACTCGACCTCAATTAATTTATTAGTTTTATGATGTTATAGAAAATATTTAGCAAAGTATATAACTTTTATAAAAACAGCGGTATTTCTGTTTCTTTCATCGCCAAGGCAGCTTTACTATGTTAAAAAAGTCAACAAAAATCAATAGCTAGTGAACTACTCTTTATAATTTCCTAAAAGTACCTTTTTATTATCTGTTTTATATATTATACTATAAAATGTGTTATATTAGTATGTATGTATGTTATAGTTAAAAATAATATCTAAGCACGATTGAACGACTTATTTATGTTCTCTAAATGTGAACGAACAAGTAATGCTACATATTATTATAATATGATGTTATTTTTGCAAATATAAATGTGTTTTTTAATTTATATTTTTAAATCTCAAAATTGGATTTTGTGAAAACAATGACATTTAACATCTGTCTAGTTAAATATATATATATATATATATAAATTAGGTACTGTGCACTCACCCAAAATTTAAAACTCTGAATAAACTATTAAACTGGGTTGCATTTGAGCTTGACAATTGCGACCCAATTCCTAAATAATGTCAGAATTGCGATTTGGGTTTTTAGTGAGAAATGGATGGCCTGGGTTAATGGAATGGTATGTATGAATTGCGGCCACACAATAATGTATGTACACATCACAATATAAATTTACTAAATTACTTATTAACATTACGTATTATTGTCTAATATTGTTTTGTCGTATCGAGAATAAAAAAAAATTAAAATATTCGTACCTATATATAAATAATATTGTTTTTTCATTTTTTTTTTTTTTTATTAATTTATCGTAGGTATACGCAAATTATTCGGAAAAAAACATGTTATATCGATTATGTATGATCCATATGGGATGTATATTAATTGTACTATTAATAACACATTTTATAATATTATGACTCTATGCTAATTGAATTTTATAATATGTAAGTTTATTATAAATCATAATGATAAAGTTTGTCTCCTTTAATGGTGTCTAGCGCGCTTTTCTAGGCAAAGTGAATGCCACGATGTATATAATATTATAAAAATATATTATAATATTATAATATTATTATTGTGGGTACCTTCAGTTGAAATAAATCTGATGAAGGCCGACTTTATCAAACCCGAACCAAAACAAGCTTGTTTTAGTTCGACTTTGTGCCAACGACCGGAACTTGGAAAAGAATCGCTACAATAATATATATAAATAATACATTTAATACATACATTATTATACTTTTATATGGAAGTCGTAAGTACGGCAGTAGTATATTACAATCAAGTACCTATACATTAACGACAACGTTTTGTTGGAGGTCGAGATAAGGACTTCAAGGTCAATAACGTTATAAATGTACTTAGTTGATGCACTTGTACTGATGCAGTTGAGCCCCGGCACGCATACAAAAATTTTCAAAACACAATTTGTCCCAGTTGCCGATAGGAGAGTAAACGAGATGAATCGGTATTTGTCTATGTTATTTAATGTTAGTATTTTTTTTTCTTTTTTGGTAGTAAAAGTAAGTCTCAGGTGGCCCCGAAAATACGGTAATGTGATAATTGTTAACTTATTTTTGCTTTAAAATATAGTATTTTTTAGATTTTTTTACAACCTTTCTTAGTATTGACATTAATGAATAATGATCATCAAGTAATATGTTGAACTCTAATGGTACATAAAGCACAATCTTATCATCCGTTAAAAATCGAATTTCGATTAGGTATTATGATTTATCATCACTTTCAAACGTACCATTACAACAATAATAATAAACCTTATACGAAAAATACTACTATTTACTTTTATCTCACTATAATTATATAGAGATATATGCTATTAGTTGTAGAACATCATAAAAGATACTACGCATAAGCATACAGTGACTATTATTTATATTATTATATTATAGTACATTAATTGTATCTATTATATTATTATACCCAGATTAACAGTATTTTTTTATGAAACATAACAATAACGTTTTATTCACTTAAAACTTTGTTTTTTGTTAACAATATTTAGTTTAAAACATAAGAACTTAAAAAAATTTATTTCATAAAAATATAATGAGACATAATATACTTGTTCATCAAAATTAAATTCAAATTAATAATATAATATAATTTGTTTAAATCTTAATACATATTTTAACTGTAAATTAAAACTTTTAAATGTTTATTATTATAAAATATTTTATTTTTAAACCGAACAAGCTTAACAAGCTGTTCAATACATTTTGAGCACACGTTTAAAACATTTTATTTGAAATACATTCCTATACCAATCTCTTACTTTAGATTTCAGGGAAAAGCTTTATGTTTCGAGGTAACTAACTGAACTTTATCAGCGCAAAGAAACTATATTATATTATTATAATAAGTACCTATTTAAAAAATGTTATTATACACTTTTTAAATCTTCTATGCTCTACATACCTCTCGCACAAGAACGAACACAATCCACAACGCGTATACTTATTGCGGATGTATGCAGAGCTATATTTTTTAATAAATAAAGAAATTACTAATTTTTAATAACATTACTTTTTAAAATTGATGTTCCATATGCTAAATAAAAACAAGCGTTCAACAAAAACTATAAAAACAGACAAAAATATTTAGGGCTCTAACATTATAATATGCAACTATTACGAGTACTAAACTAGGAATACGATATATGTGTTACTACTGTTACACAAACATCAAAAAATTGAACAAAATATTATAAAAGGGTATAAGATAGGTTACCATATTTTTTCTATTTTTTCGTATAACATAAAAAAAAACTTGAAACGCGATGACCCACTCTATATTTAATAATAAACAGTTAATATTATGAACTACTCTCTCAGTAAATAAGTTTGTTTGGTATATTATATAAGTACTGGTATAATTGGATATTCGTATATAATATACTAATTATATTGACTTAATTGATTAATGTATATATATATATATGTGTGTGTGTTTGTGTGTTACAGACGTCAGACGCATACTACGTACATACATTACTTTTAATCAAGTTAATTCATAGAACATATATATAGGTAAATACATATAATAAATATAATATTATGTACCAATAAAATTCATTTATAATTTTCATTCAACACTAATCATGGATACAGAAAAAATTAATAATGCGTTAAATTTTTTTTTATTTAAAATTTGTTAAAATAATAATTACAATTTTCATACTATTAAAACTCATAAAATAATATTGGTAATTGGTATATACATATTATACAAGCAAATACTCAACTTTGGGTTAAATCCTGTTATGCATATTATTAAATTCTAAAAGAACGTGAATATATATTGGTTTTACAATAACGATGATTGTTTTCATACGCTGACAAAAGGTTTAACAGTAAAACTGTTCACTCTTTCATCTTTGAGGGTGGTTTCTGGCATAAAATTGAATCTAAAATAATTGGAAAAACAGCAATTTTTCCATAAATCCAGTTTTTGACGAAATCGATTTTGTTTTTTTGTTCTAATTCAAAAATGAATTATTATTGAGATTTTGAATTTTCACCAAAATGTTATACATTCATATTGATATATTAATAAAATAACTAGACATGATATAATTCATCAATCAAAATAAATTGTCTAGATCTTTTTGTGCTATTTATAGATATTTATAATTATCAATTTATTCGTTTATTTTCAGTATAGGTATGGTTATGTATGATTTTTATTACAACTAAAACATATCGAATTATCGAAAACACCACAATTTTTTATTAACGACTAAAGTTCCAATGTTGACGAAATTCGTCAAAGCTAGAAAAATGCATATGCATTAAATTTTTATTCAGTCATGAGTCATGACATATACTTCGAGCTAGATGGTACAGATTGTATATGTCTTAATATAAAATTTAAAAAAATGTATTTTGGTACATAACTACTTAATCATTAAAAAATTACAACATTTTCAATTTTAATAACTGAGACTTTAAAATTTAACACAATCCTACCATAACATATATCAGAAAAACTTCTCTGCTTTTTTATTTGGTTATTTGTATTTAAAAAAAAATATACTGTCATTTTTGGAAGTCAAATATCGTGTAAAAAGTTATTATGTATACCTACTAACCTATTGTTTTATTATCATTTTTTTTTTTTTTTTTGGTTGAGCATAATATAATTTATAATTTTATAATATTCATGTTAAACACTTGCAATTGTCTTAACAACTTAAACCAGTTAAACCACAATTTAGTTGTACTTTTTTTCTTTTTAAAAAAAAATAACAACAAAACAAAACAAAAAAAAACGAATACTTAAATACATAAAGTACATCGTGTATTTATCTAACTGCAGCATACGTCTGTTATGCATAATAATATATGACTTACACATGTACTATATTATATTTGACTCAAATTATGTATAATAATTAATAGTTAAGCAAAGTTTATATACCAGTGCAGTGGTGAACTGGATAATGTCTATAACGCATATGCGCTGCATGTGTTGCTTACACTATTGGATTATAAGGTTTTAAGTATAATTGATGAATATTATTAGTAATTGACACTTAAAAAATTTACAGGCAATCAGTGGTATCAAAACTTAAAAATTATGTTAGGACCAACTTGTGAATTACAGACACTGTGCCATAGCAATATTTAAAAATATAATACAATTCCCAATCGGAGAAGTGCGAAGATTAAACGTAGGAATAAATCATTAAATCAATAATAACTGTTGAATAGTGATAAGTGACTAAAATTTCAGTATGAACATACTATACATTATAATTGATTTAGGTTTTACTTCAACGGCATGTATAGGTATGTTTATAATACATATATATATATATGTGTGTGTATAATGTATACAATAATATTTAAAATATATAAAACAAATTGTTGGATAACAATTATCTATACTCTATAGATATTTCAGTTTTGCACTTGTGCATAAACAAATATTGGAAACATTGTAAATTATCAATAAATAAATAAAATAAAAGTGTAATGTTTAATTAGTAATGTATGATATACGAGTATGTACCTAATTTGTAATATTTCGGGCTATATAAACTACTTCAACAGATAAAATGTGAATTTTTTTGAACACCATCAATATATTTATCGGTAATACGTATTATATTCCGGTTTGACTAATGAAATAAATTTATTATTTCATTTTTATTTATTATTATTTTTTGTGTGTGTGTGTAAAATAGAATCAGAAAAAAAATAACTTAAATCATTATTGTTCGTTTAAAATTAATATCTAATTCCGTCAAATTTTCTACTTGAAATATCTATAAGAAAAATCGTGTTTATTTATATATTGTCAAAGTTTTTTGGTTACAATATAAACTTATACCTAACTTACAAGCAACCTAGTATTTTAAGTACCTAGGTTTAATTATTTTAAAGTTTTTTGACCGAGCTAAAAGATTTTTATAAACATTTATAGAGAAAAAAAACTAAAATTCCAAATGTCTATTAATAGCTTAAATATTCTGATACAATACGTTACTTATCATAGACATTTGGATAAAATTTCAAGTATCTACAGTTAAAAGTTATTAGCTTTTGTGGCTTTTGAATTAACAAAAATAATTTTTTCTAAACTGGTTTTGCTTAAAAATTCACGGTTTTCCTTAATGTTTTTGTTGTTTTTCCCGTTTATTTTGAAACTATTGGTGTTAAGTGTACACATTTATCCTTAGTATATTTATTATACAAAAAAATTATGTTTTCTAAGTTATACAATTAATTATTATAGGTACACTAATTTGTTAATTTTTTACTTATTTGTGTGCTTTTCTATGCTTATTACTTATTAGGTTTAAGTCTTAGTTTAAAGTTAAATGGAACTTATGAAATGTGTTAGTTAATTGATTTGGCACTTCTAAATAACTAGGTATAACCTAAATTTTTAAGTGCCAATTAATTATTCCTAATAAGTATTGATCGCTTTGCCAAATTAAAAATAAATTCGATTTTATTGTGATTTTTTGACATATTATGTAAAATCGTCCATATTTATTGTTTGTAGGTACATACATAACATACAGAGAAAACCGTCTAGACTTAGATTACAGAAAGGTACATAGGTATACACATCGTGTTTATATTTTATTGTGCTTATAATTTATATTATTATTATAGGTATAAATAATAAAACTAACACAAAAGTTGCCTTAAGCGTGTTTTGCTTTATGTTCTTGCTAATGAGTATGCAATGTTTAATTTCTTGAACTGGGTGAGTAATTTTTTCCATTATTGTTATTATTTAAATTGTTTATATTATGAAAATCGTAGTAAACACTGAGTTCCAGAGTATACTCTTACTATAACAGTAACGTGCATGCGTGAATAACCCATGCAAACGTGACTAAAATATTAAACTACATAGGATGATTGGGATGATTTTTATTTTAACCTAGAAGTCTGTTATCTCTGTCAATTTTTGTTTTTAATAAAAAATTGTTTTTGGAGATACAATCTAATGAGCGAGATTAAAATAAATAAAATAATATATTATGGTCTATATAATGTTTTTACATCAACTAAAAACTAATAAATTGCTTGCTACATTTTATCGTAATAGTTGTTATCGTACAGTTTTTAACTGTTATTTTTAATTTATAATAGTATATATGTATTATGTATAAGGTCTAGCTATAGATATGAAGAGTGGTTAGCTTTTTTTCTCCATCTATCCAATTTTATCCGTACTGAAAAACTCGTGAGTAACCGTAGGCACTATATATCTATACGATTCTTTATAACACATGGTAAAAAAATTTCATTTTAATCTCGTTTATTTTAAAAACACAAAAATTAAATGAAAAAAATATTAACATACTTCATAGTTATCTTAGCCCTTAGGTACGATCTACGAAAAACCACTTTGTAAAATACAAAACCGATGGCCCCTATAATACCTATATTATAATGTACATTTGTACAGATAACTTTTACCTTGTAGCCAATTGCTTACGCCAAATATTCATTAACGGGTAATTGCAATATTTTGCCAAAAAAACATATAGTGTATATTTGTTTAAAAGTTTTTAAAGAACAATTTGTTAAACGTTCGCAGGTACCTATTATTTTTCATTACTGTCTACCGCCAGTTCTGAGTGCTTACACTATCACTTCATGGTGCTATATATAATATACTAGCCACTAGGTAATATATATATAAAATTTTGTGAAAAAATCATGATTATACTTAAAGACTTTATCAAGCACTACGTTTAAAAGTGAAAAAACTTGTGATTACGAGTACGTTTTTTGCCGATAAACTTTATGAAAATGTCTTTAAACTCGTAAACGTCAGTAGATAACATATTATATATAGAGTAATATTGTTATACTTTTTTTCGAAGCTCTTATTCCACATCGTACAAGTAATGTATATTTTAACCGGATTTCCCATTGAATTCCCTTTGTATATATATAGTTTTATACTATCATTTTCTTTGAACGGTGTAATTTTAAAAATATTTTGACTTTGTTTTAGTTTTTTTCTTCAGTTATAGATAAAAAAAAAATTCAGTTCATCAAGAAGTTTAAAAATTTAATACAAAGTTCCTCATAAGTTTTATTGTGGTAATTTAAAAATATTATAAAGATACATAATGTGCACTATGCAATTTTCAATATATTTAGGTTACTCTTATGCCTATGTATTTATAGTTTATACCGTATTACTACAAATTACAATAATAAAATAAATTACTATAATAATTAATAGTAATATATTATTTGTATTACATTATAAATATATACGTAGTTTTCATATACAATAATTTAAAATTTAATTTTAACAAATCTATTACAATGACCTAACCTGTACTACATTATTATGAGGTACACTCTGCTACTCTTACTGTACAACAGAGTGGGTCTTATTGTTATTTAAATATGGCGTCATTGAAGTCGTACTCATGTTACTTATATCAACAGTGATAAAAATAATAATTATAATAACAATATTGGTAGTTATTAGTTATTTAATAACCATTCATGTCAACGGAAACCGTAATATTAATTATGATACCACTGTATTTATCGTTATTAATTTAGTAGAATACATAGTTTGTGATCTATAATATTTATCAAGTAACATGAATCTTATTTCCATACAAATAAATAGTATTATATTGATTCATCGGGTGGGGACCTAGAATTTCTATTATTTTCCATACTTAAGAATTCATATACAAATAACGTAAATCAATCAATTTTAAATGAATTTTATAATTTTGGTCTTATCTTGGAAGCCGTTTTAGTAACATTGCAAAATCTTTATGATTATGAACCTCCTACTCAAAGCGTATACAAATGACAAAATAATAATAAAATATTTATACGTAATGTATTATGATTGATATATTTTGATAATGATACGAATATATTTATTTATATTATCAAGACAAAATATTATTGAAATAAAATAACTTAACAAAACAACCATAGTCTCTCCCAAACCCTTTTTTCCACCTATAACGCTAACCTACTAGTTATATTTTTAAAGCTTTTATCTCTTTACTGACTTAGCTTTACGAGTTCTATATAGGAACACACAATAGATAATGCGAAATTTTATTTCGGTATATCAGAATAAGGCGACGTGTGTCTAATGCAAAAACATATTATTCAAATAAATTAATATTATTTATTTTAAAATCAAAATTGAAAATATTTACTATTGCAATTTAAAATTATGATCGGTATGATTATTTTTTCTCTTTATTGTTATCTTCACAAAATCTATTCGGTCAATCAAAAACCGGACTTCATATTGGATTTTATTTTCTGTGCTAAATTAATAATACAATGCTGCACCGGTCATGGGCTATAAATATTATTGTCCGACAATTTTCTATTCATGAATTATCTACCATTCGTATTCGTCGTCTTTCACTTTGTGATTTATACTAGTTTATTAATTTTTTGCGAAATCCGAAAGCATTAAATAAATAATGACCGTAATATATTTATATTAAATCAGCGACTAAAAAAGTAAGCAACTAGAACTTAATGTATATTTAACGTACAGAAATCGTTATAAATAATATAAATAATGAACAATCATAGTCGTGACAAATTGACTTTGCCATTCAATCACCCAAGTCGTTCACTGTCGCAACTCCCGGCTGTGTACAATAAATTTAATACAATGATTAGTAATCATTTTACTAAATTATATATTACTATTTTTTGTATGTATTTTATATGTATATATACATACATCAGCTAAGAATAGGTACTTCTATAAATCGGCTGTTATATATATTTTTCAATCAAATTCTATATTATGTCATAAAGGTCTGAATTTACCATATTGTTTATAATAAGTAATAAAATAAAAATATATTGTACAATAAAATATGCGGAAAATAATTGTCATACATTGTACGAGTATTTTATTCTGACTATCGTGATATGGTTGAAAAAATTCAATTCAATATTCCTAATATACAGTAGCAACAATTTAACGAGTGTTTATCATGAATTCATAAAATATGTATTACAGTAAAAGTAGTAAAGTGCATATAGTCTTCTTTGATTTTATCGGCGCAGTTGCGATCCATAATTGATTTCAATCCTATAGTTATTCTGATGACAAACAGTAAAATTATTAGAACTCCAGAAGGTTAGGTTATGTTCAAACAGAAATGAGTGACAGGACGATTTACGCGTGTACATCGAGTATCGACGTAGGTACCATTCAAGATAGGTGAATACCAACAAAAGTGAATACTATTATTAGAGTTATTTTTTTTGTTTCAATTATTTTGTTACACTCATTTTTTACGAATAAAGTATATTAATAAAAAAAAGTTATTAATACTTAATACTACAAACTCGGCTTAATTTTATAGTCCATGTTTAGTAGCCATATAAAGTCTATAAACCAAAATAGCAGTAATGTTCATTTATACTATTACATCTATAGATATAATATTATATCTACGTGTTGGACAAATGAGCTATATATAATCTCGATGGGTAGCAATTAGGTTAACCCAACGTGAAAATACATACCATTTTTCAAGATAACCAAAGTGTCCGAAGATGTTATGGAAAAAAATCAATTCAAAGAAACCAAGTTTTTATGGAAATAATTTAATTATGACAAATAGAAATCTAACAAATCATTTTTATAAATACCTATTATAAAATATTAAGTTAAATTTAAGATGGATAAAGGTTATAAAACGTGGACACTAACCATATTCATCTTTTTGATATAATAACATACTAAGACATGGTTTACATTTTGTTGTATAATATGTATATTATATTTAAACAAAAACCTGGTTAGGTTAGGTTAGGTTAGGTACACGAGTTAAAACTATATTTATATTAAAATAAGAAAATACGTATGTACTGTCAGTTATTATATAACCATCGATATCGTTTCAAGGTTAGATCTGCAGGTTCGATAAAAATTAGTTTTTATACATGTATTAATCGTGAAAAATCGAGATGATCGACTAAATTTTTCAATTATTATTTTCTACACCAGAAAACTTATGTATTATTTCAATAGATATAGTCGCGTGGATGATATCATGTCAAGTGTAAACCCAGTCCGCTTTATATTGATGATCGTTTCTTCAAAATTCAAGAATCAAGAATCCATATACATTTTATAAAATGCCAAGAACAAATTTAATACTAAGAATTCATCGTACAAGTTAATAACTATTAATTTAGATGCTATTAAAAAAAAAAAAATCATTTAAATTCTTGTATGCATTTTATAGTTATTACATTTGTTTGATGCATACACTTTAAACCAAACATTTTCCTTTTTTTTTTCATCACGGTGTATTTGTATCACCATCATTATTGGGTTAATTGTTTTCTGTCTCAAAATACTCAAGACAAAATATGCTTTATTTTCCTTATTTTATTATTTCAGTAAACAACATTATCTCACGGCGTTATGGATAGACTATTTCTATACAATATAGGCCATAATAATTATATATAGTTAAGTATTTATAAACGATGACTGTACAATTTTATCCCGAGCTATATTTTTGACGAGTATTCGAAATCTATGGTTGTGATATTTTTTTACTTGCCTTATAATAATACATTTGTCAATACCACAACAGTAAGTGAATATTTAAGTTCGCATAACAAACAACACCGATATATTTTTGTTATAATCGGCTGGATTTAGGATTTATGAGCTAAGAAGTAAAAATTATCAAACTTTGTAATTGAATATGCAATGAAAATAATAGTTATGTGCTCTAAATATCTATTTATTTATTTATTTTTAATTATTTTAAGCTGTAACATTGAATATAATGAAAAGTAAAGGTACCTATATCGTTATTTCGATATAATAACGATTAATGATCATTTAAAAATGTTACCAGGGTTTGGTACTTATTGTATTAAAAATCTTGGAAATATAATTGTAAATACTAAGTGATTCATTTAAGTGTCAATACTAATATTTTTAAAATATTTTTTTTTTTATATATAATTTGATGTCATCTATCAAAATATTGTTTTTTAAATTTTTACTTTTTTTAACGACACCATTCATTTTTATAAATATTGTTAACAGTTAACAGTGAAAAAAAAATATATTAATAAAATAACAATACGAAAAACGTTTTATAATGTTTATAGAGTGTTATTATTTATTGTTACCAGCAGTATTTTAATTTATTATTGTTTATTTTAAATTTTTATTTTTTTTGCTGTTTTTAATCATTAATATTTGAATAACGAGTAATATTCACAATGAATACGTTTCATAGGTGTACATATTATTAAGTTATGACAATACATTTAAAACACTAAATTATAGTGATTTATTATATAATATGAATCGCGTGATTTCAGACATTATGAAAAGCGAAAAAAAGTTTAAATTCACTCGCGTATGGTTACCGCGCTATCTAACGGACACGGGTGTGTAATATTCGTGCAAATTATAGAATATTCTAGAAATAACAGGTTGCGCCGTATGACTGTTTATCCGTGATAAATATTAAACACAATAATAATATTATAATATAAACATTATAAACACTAAACAAAGGTATAGATAGCATTACATCAACATCTGATGTTCCAATTCTACCTATATCAATCTAAATTCTTGTCTGTAAAGTAAGTAATAACACTAGTAACTACTAATAACTTTTTAGTAACTAAACTCTAAATAAAGAGAAGTTAAAATTAATATTATTTTTTATTGTTTCTGAATGCTACGAAAAACCGGTGCATCGTATACGATTTATGCCACATTGAAGAAATAAGATCTCCCGAGTGTATAATACGCATTGATTGTGCTACGAATATTTCGAATTAAAAACTAAATCGCTCTCGAATATGGCCCTATCGAATTATAAACTGTTGCAAGAACTGAAAAATTCGACGAAACACCAATGTCTAACTGCTACCGGTGACGACGGTAAGTATAACGCCAACACGTATATCGAGCTGCTTTTATCGGACCATGTAGTTAAGCTATATAACCAGTTACGATATAATATAAATATTGTATTGGCCAGACATGGAATGGGGATGGGATACCTTGGAATCAACTACTGATGTGAATATATCGAATGATACTCTAGAGGTAGTAATTCATCCACACTCCAGCCGAGGTACTGGAGCGGTTCGTGGTGATATGCCATTTGTGCCAGGTCACATCTACTATTGGGAAATCAAAGTAGACGGCTCGCCTATGGCCACCGATATGGTAACGCTATAACCACTGTTTAATTTTTTTATCAGAGAAGTTTTAAAATATTTATATTCAAAATGTCTAATGTTAATAAAAAATAATTTCTATACTCATAGATAGTTGGTGTTGGCACTAAAGATTTTGACTTGGAAAGCTCTAAAAACGAATATACCAGTCTAATAGGATCAGATAAAAAGTCATGGGGATATTCATATAAAGGCAAGTTGAACAGCTTTATTTAGTTATTTTATAATTTTGTTTTTTCTCGCTGTTATAATAATGCGGTTTTTTTCATAGGTGTCAAACACCACAATGGAGAAAGTTTGATCTATGGTCAGAAATATGATCAGGGTGACGCATTGATTGGGGTTCGATTGGACATGTGCAAAGGGACATTAGAATTTTTCCTTAACAGGACTCCATTAGGTGAGTGCTACAACTAAATTACACTGTTAATCAAATAACTTATCATATTTAATAATTTTTAGGTGTGGCTTTTGAAAAACTAGATAACACACATCTTCTTTACCCCATGGTGTGCTCCACTGCATGCCGAACTTATTTTACAATAAAATACTGTCGTTCAATGCCAGTAAATCTGCAACTTTATTGTTTGCAAGCATTTGACTCTAGTAAGAATCCATTAATACCATTTGGTATCATGAAAATGGTAATGGACTCTTGGTGGATTCCTAAATCCTTTCCATCATAATTAATAACACAACTTAAGATTTTGTGATAATATTTTTATTTTATTTTTAAGATTGTTATTAACATTATTAATTATTAGGTAGAAAACTTAATATTAATATTTAAGAAATATACACATTTAAATATAAATAAGTTGCGTCTTACAAAATTTGCATGCATATATCTTATTTATATACTATAATATGTTTATTATTCTATGCTAAATTGTGATTTATTAACAATTATAAACTAATTAAAAAATAGCATGATCAACTTGGTTCAGATATATAGTGATGTTTTTTTTCTTATGTTTTGTGATAAATTATTACCAATAATTTTCCAATTTAGTTGGTTTAAAAATAAGGTTATTACAAATTAAATTGAAAGTGCATTATAATTTAGTAAAAAAAATTAAATAATCATATTCTTTACACAAGTAT
>VUJU01002033.1:25717-44110 GCA_009835225.1 Aphis craccivora | reverse complement strand
TTACAAATATCCACATAATATAACATAATATGTCGTCGTGTTTACGATATGATATGTGAATATAAAGAAGTAAAACAATAAATCGTAAATTTAACACGTTATGAAGTGTAAAACTATGCGATGATATATTATTATGAAAAACGGATTATAGAAAAAAATTATAAAACGATTTTTCATATAATATATAATATATATATACATATATATTATATGCCAACATTTAAATGAAAAACAAAAATATAACTGTACATTAAAAGAAGTGATAAATCACGTGTGATTCTCTGCTAATAACCAAGTTTATATCCCAAAACAATTCATAGAAAGCGTTCCTACGAATATCTACTTTTTATTTTATGAAAAACGCAACCGCTTTTACGGTATTTTTTACAGTAGGATAGACATTTGAGTAGAAATCCTTTCCAATAATCGTAATACTTTCATTATTATTGTCTATTGTGTTATTGAGTAAATATCAAATAGTATCATATTTTTGCAGGTATTTCCGTGAATAGATCAAGATTTCGTTTTTAATTTTTGCACATGACCATCACAATTTTAAAATGATAATATTATTTCTTTTTGGGTCATGGACGGATGGGCAATGTAAATTTGAAAAAAATTAAAGACCACACTATCATACGAGTAAAATATATTAATATTATATTCGCGCTTGCAGATAACCCCTCGAACGTTTTTATTCACTGTAATATAGCAATTAATTAAGACACAGTAGGTAAATATCAGTACCTAGGATCCAAAGCCGTTATAAAACTGTCAAATTCTCATGATTTTCCCCTCCCCTTTGCCATCACTAAGAATCTGTTGGATCGACATGATTGCTAATTATTAGCAACGTCGGTTAATCGCGTCAAAAATTACACAATTAGAACGTATTTAAATCGCAGTGAATTTTTATCTTTTCTAATGGCCCCTGGTGAGCCATTTAGACTACTTAAGTATAATATTATATTGGTATGTATTATAGTTATTTACTGCAACAGTGTATGGTTTTAATTGCTTGACGTCTGTAGACAATTTATTTCAAATTACTCATCTCCTCCGAAATATAATTAGGATAATTAATTTTGTATAGTTATCGTTTACCGATAATTATAAAACACATTGCAAATGCATATAACGTCCATGTATAAATTAAATAATTACATCGAAACATAGAAAACCATTCACACAATTACACGATCTATACTCCTATTTAATTTAAATTGATATTTATAATATACCTACATAATATTACCTAATTTTTATTGAACCTTTGATTCATAAGTTTGTAAGAACTATTACACTATTTTTTTTGTATGGTTATAACATATTATGGTATTAGGCTAGATTAACTTTCAAGTTTTCGAGTTGAATTTATCAATGTTAACTATTTATTAACTTTATTAACGTTCCTAACTAACTTGAGTTAATTTTTTTCATTAACTTGTCCATTTATATTTGTGTATAAACATTATGATAGGTAATAAATTCATAATCCATAAGTACGTAAGACATTATTTTGACATGTTAGTTACCTGCCATGAAAGCGGGTTGATATATTCATGGGAAATAGTGATAACCATGTACTGGAAACAGGATTATATTATATATTATTGTCAATTTATTGTGTATTATTGCAAACAATCGGTCAATTGCCGTGTTTTTTGTTTTTTATTTATACAAGGTTTTTTTTTTATATCTCATTCGAATATTATTGCTGATACAACTCGTCAATTCTCAATATTAACGAAAGATATAAAACCGTATACATACACATGAAAACTTAAATCTAACTAATACATTTAACACACGTCAAGCATAACAATATTATAAAATATACGGTACACACCTAATCTATAATTCGTTTTTATAATTTACTATTTAAAACGAAGAGCGTTTAATATACGAAAACGATTTCAAACAATTTGTTATCGCCTTCCAAAAATCAATGTAAAACAATTATCACTTATTATCCGTTTCACAAAATATAGATGAAGTAGGTTCTAAAATTGAAAATTGATTTGTGCGTCTAAATAATAATATCATATTGTATTATTTTCCACGCTGCATTAAGTTGATTCTAAAAATTTGGATTAATCAGCTGTGACAGAACTATTACGTTTTTGGTACGTATTTTCTTAAAAAAAAAATCAAGAATTTATAAGGTATTATTATTATTGCTCTATTATTAGCATAATTTTTTAATAGAACAATTTTTTCTATGTATAATATAAATATTATTATTTTTGTGGTTCGATATTGATTAACTAATGCTGAAGTTATGAGGTATGGTTTATATAGTATAAATATAACCTAGTATATATGTATAATATAATTATCATTGGGATTTTTTTTTTGTTTCTGATTTTTCGTAAAATAAGTATACTAATCAATATTTATGATCAATTGGATTATTATACCAATATATCATATTATATTATATTGTGATTAATCGGATACAACGCTCTTCTCAACGCATTTCTGTATAATGGATATTATAAATTATTATTGTAATAAATTACCATATAGTACACGAAACCATGTTATGGACCTTTCTTAGAAACAAATCACTCGATAATTTGATAAGCGTGCTTAACCCGATCATATTATTTATGAGGTTTTGAGATAATTGTATATTATTCTAAAAAAATTGAAGTAATATTTTCATCATTTAGATATACAGGGTAGTCTGTAGTGTTTTGTGGCATAAAATGAGATTACACGATAAACCAATTTAATTGGACATTTATACAACTGATGTATGAATCAAACAACGAGTAAAATATGTTTTAATCAACTTAACAGGTATTAATGTTGAATTATATGTATAAATGTTTACTAAGTAACTGTAAAAAATATATTATAAATAAATATAAAAAAAAAATTTTTTTCTATATTTTACATTATTAAATATTTCTAATATTATCATTAGAAATTAAATATAGTATCTACTATCTAATACTAAAAATTTTAAAACTAAACGTACAACACGCAATATAATATATATATATATATATTATATATAATTATTACAAAATAATAACAGTAGTCTGTAATTCATACTAATTACGAGTAGATAAATGTTTTACTAATAATTAATAGTTTTAATTTTACTAGTTAGGTAATTGTATTATTCAACCAATTTTAAGTATACATCTATAAAAATTGATATTTTTAGTTAGGTATGTAAAATACTTATATATTTGTATTAATTAATATTAATCGATATTTTGAATATACAAACTTTAAATCTTCAAACAACCTTTTATACACGTTATACCCAACATTCATTTTATTACAAATTGTGAACTCAATAATAACCTAGACAAAATTTTTTAGTATTGTATTCTTTTATATCAATAATTAAATTCTTAAAGAATACATTAATATAAAATGAATATGTTAGGCACACGTTGATTAGATTTTCATTATTTATTGGTCGATATGGGCACGTATTGTATTTTTAATACAGAGGTTTTATCATATTTGCACAGGTGTGGTGGAATCACGCATACATTTTTCACTGAAATACCGAACATATTATATAACTATTTATTCAAATAATTATTATTTTCACCTAAATGTGTCAACCGCTGTTTAAATGGAGACACTGAATTTATTATTATAATCAACCCAAAAGTGTCATCATCTATATATTTGCACGAGTACTGAACTATTATGTATATAATATCACTTTTTATAAAATTAATTTATATAATAATGTGCATGCTTCATTGAAATACTATAAAATGGTTAGTAACGTTTGAAAATATTTCGTTATTTTATCGCTACAGTAATAATAATTTAAAACATATTTTAATACTTATAGTCAAATTGTTGATTTTCGGAGCGGATTGGGTTATTATTTAGGTGTTTTGGGTTGAACAGACGAACAATAATTAATGTGGAAAAACAATTAATAAGAAATGACCTTTATAAACAACCGCGTGACTAGTATAATACAAACAATATTTTGACTTTCACCTCAGTTGTTTTGGAAAAAAAATGTTCGTGTCTGGCCGTCGTCTTTCACTGACGCCGGGCCAGCGTCATCAAATTGATTTGAATCAAAATGATCGACGACGACAGTAGTGACGATGTATTATTATTTCATTTTACTTTTCATTATTTCTTTTAAGCAAAAACCGCACGTTTTGTCCCAAGACAATATTCAGCTGTTTTCTCCTATAGTCACGATCTAATTAATGTTTTATTAATCCTACAATATTTCCACTATCTAAAATAAAAATCATAAAGTGGCTTGATAATTTGACAAAAAACTTTCATCCCACCCACCCACTATAAGCATAATATTATATTTGTTACCACACACAAATAATATATACCAGCTTAATATGTCACAAACGCATCCTTAGATTGCTCACTCTTTCGGTAACTAATGATTATGTAATGAATAACCCGCAGCAACTTCTTAAATCCAGTTATCAATTTTGTATAAAGATGTTTTAATTTATTAAGCTTTTTTTTCCACAATATACTTCTTAAGTAGTGCAATAAATCATTTTGTAATTTAAAAATATGAAGTACCAATAATATCCAAAAATAAAAATTTGAATAAATTCATAATTTTAAAGGAGAAAATAATACTTAGAGAATTAACCAGTATATAATATAGGTAATACGCTTGTACAGTTATACACAATATTTATATACCTAACAAGAATGGTACGTTTGATGACATAATTTGAGGTAGACTTGATCCATTCTAGAACATTTTATGATATCGAATCAATCTGTTAATTTGTTTCAATACTTCTTTTGAAATTTGTTCGTGTTTTACTTTTTGATGCGTGTCGTATATTATAGTTGTACGAAAAACTTTCATGCACAATTTACTTTTAGCATCTGCACACGCGTCTGATTAGTGATTACTGACTATAATATAAGGACGATAATTTATTATATATAATAACATAAAGCAATGATAATGATAATGACGTGATAATAATAAAATAAGAACCCGTCAGACGGTGACGGCGCGGCGGTCTGAGTCGCATTTAATAGTTGTCACACGCGCGTTGTCGCACATCTTCTTCGCCACCGCCTTACTTGCAAGTCGTAATGACCCGTGTAAAAGCCGACCGCGTGTAGACGTACATAATACACACGTCGTAAGTATACTTACATACGTAACGCGGCGACGACAAATTATTATTATTATTATTATTATCATCGTCATCATCATCATCGAGTCTCTTGCCACCTGTGCGTGCGAGTGCGTGAGTCACCGAGTTCGGACTTGGTCGGCGGCGGTGTGATTGGCATCAGGATTGTACAGGTCATTCACACCTGTTGCACGGAGAGCAGTTTTCTTGGCAAAGTCCGTCCGCGCGCGCGCGAGATCGACCAAGCTGAGGACGGACCGGTTGCCTTATGGTGTACGCGTTCTCATCCCACTACAAAAAATACAATAATAATAATAATAATAACAACATTATGTGTTTGTGTACTACAGTTGCAATAATATTGTATGCCGTGTATATGTAAGTTGGTAGATAATATGAATTATAGAGAGCGCGACGTTCCATCCGATCGATACGTTTTATAAAATAATATAATAGGTACATATATCAATACACGCTACAATAAAACATATTAATGAGATGTTTTCAGTACCTTTCGGATTTCTTAAATATTATGTGATGATCACATAAGACAGCTATATCTATTATGAACGTCACGAAGGAACTTAAGATCGCGTTTGAAGTTAGAAGTGTCAGGGTGACAGAAGCATTGTTATATGAAATGCCCCTCGTCCAATGGGTATTAATTGTTTTTTTTTTTTTTTTTTAAAAAATGGGCATAATTTCCTATTCTTAAAGTCTATTTTCTATATACCTACTCTCTCAAATTAAAGAACACATTACCCAAACTGATTAAAAAAAAAACATGACGTGTCCTGCAGATGTATTGCGTGGCTGACGATTTTATTGAATTTAATAAACGAGTTTAAATCATTATTAATGCAAGACATCATGTCTGAACATCTCTTATAATCGCAAAAGATATCGATAGGATATGCCATGTTTAAGTACATGACTTTATGATAAATTTGATAGAAATTATGTCTTATTGAATCTATGAAAAATTTAATTTTATACCAGTGAATTTTTTTCTAAATGAGTTATGAAAAACGCAAAATTTGTTTTAAATACTTCACTTGATTAAACATTAAATAATTATATCTAATATTTAGCCACTAATATTTTAAACGTACCATGCTTCTGATTACGAAACAAAAAGTAGGTATAACTGGTATAAGTGGTTTTTTAAAAAAATCTACTAAATTATTATGTAAAGTGTATTAAGTGGAATCTCGTCGGTTCCTTTTCAATTTCGCTACCCAACGACAATTAGCTAAAATCACGTAGACTATTCTATAAAGTATCTAATAACAAAGAATAATATTATATTCGCGTTAGGTAACTGTGATTTAATAACTGATAGTATTTTTCAATTACTAAAAATATAATATGTTTTTGAGTTCGATATAGGTAACTTTTTTATTACAATTTTTAGATTACCCCAACAACTAATGAATAATATAATTATGTTATTATAGAAAAAAAAACAGATCTTTAAAACCTATTAATACAACTTTTTTCTCGTTATATGATTTTACGTAAGGTTTTACTTAAACATTGGTACATAATACAATCACTTTACCATAATTACGATATTAATACATTTTTATAATTTTAAAAACATTTTTGATTATATATTTTTCGGTGTCACGATTAACATTTAAAGTAATACTCTATGTTTATACTACCATTTTATTAATGTTTTTATTTGTGATAACCACGGATGTCGGTATATTACTGGTTACTGGCCACTGATTTTTTTATGTCACATTGATTAATAATCATTATATCCTATAGATACGATGTCTAGTAATTTTTAAATGTTTTTATTTTCAATCACTGGTTAGTGCTAGACACACTCGATATGCTCAACAATGTACGTGTTGTTATTTTTTAGTTTATACGTTACATTATACTCAACAAATACCTAATACCTATGTAACGTATTGCTGATTGCTAAATGATAACTTTTTGTACAATACCAAAAAAAATATTTACAATATGTATTATATATCACATGAGACAAAATCGATATTGATTTAAATTGCCATCAAACCGAGTCAGAACGATTATGATAAAAAAAAATGTGTCACTTACGTCTGCTCTCGATTTAAATGGTATTATAATGTATAAATATATACACCATAATCGATTACAAACACTTGAAGACAGTATATTATTATATACTACTTTCCATAACAATATGCGATACCTATGTCATTTAATACAATATATTTTGTTGTTTGTTTTGACAAGACACCTATACCCAATATAATCGTATTTATGTATAATGATAGTCTGCATATAAACGTTCTATGTGAATTATTATCAATTATATTGCATCTCGAGAAAAGTCCTCAGTCTCTTTTGACTAAATTCTTTTTAATATACAACATTTAGGTATATTACACGAGGTACACGATTTTAAGCTTGGTCGATGCATATAATATATAATAAATTAAGCCGTTTAACGCAAAAAAGACTTGGAAATTTAACTGTATATAGGTTATCGTAACACTATAATTATGCTAATCGGGATTTACATTAAAAAATATTATTAGGTAGGTAGGTAAGTAGGTAGGCGTTTGGTGCAAATTGTATTGTGATTTATTTTTGGGCTTGGAGAAGTTAGTTGAGTTATTATCATTTAATGAAATTTATAAAATAACAAGAAAGTACAATAGGTACAATACAATATAAATTATAAATTGCATTAATCAAATTTATGTTGTAGATAATTTAAGTCCATATTTCTGTCAAAAGCTTATATTTACATGGTATTTGATTAATTACAGTATATTTTAGCATTTGCAAAAATTTTTTCATCCAATAATCAGACAAATTAAATCATATTCAAAACTACTCGTTTCGCTATATTGTGCACCATATGTTCTACATTTATTACATTTAAATTCAAATATCAAAACTATTCTCAACATAATCTGTGTATTTAAACACTTTGTATATTATACATATAAAAACAATATTTATATTATAAAAATATTATTTTATCAAAATGTAGTCTATAGTATAATATGATAATAACACGGCTTTAACTGACGAGTGATAATATAATTATTGCATAATGTTATATTTTTATTATTTTTCAAACAAATTCAACGAGACATTGAAAATTTCATAAAAATAATATTAGTATTTAATAGTATAATATTTTAATAGAATTAAAGTTCAGCTTTATCAGGAGCAAAATCATATCTCTTCACCTACTACATAATACCAGTATGGCCTACAATTTAGGGTTTGTAAATAGGGTGAGGATAGATGAATACACTTTTTTAATTACACCACTGTTACAGGAAGTATAATGAGTATCAACTTAAGTATATTAGTAACCAGTTATATAGTGATATTGTTAGATTTAGCAAAATTTAACCAATGAAATTGGAAATTTCGTCAATTCAAAAAGATTTTTACAAGCAGGAAAATATATTAACTCGTTTTTAAAAATGAGGTCGTAAAAATTTCAACTTTACTTCAAAAGACTTAATATGAGATCACAGCATACACAATTAAGTTAATTTTTACCTTGTAGTTTTTAATTTAATGCATTTACATAGGTACTTCAATACATCAATAGAAAAATACCAATTCAAAAATTCAAACTTTATTTTTAATCATGGAAAGATTTTCTCCTTTTTCTTCCAAAAAATCGTTTACCTTTTAATGTAACAAAAGATGCAATGAATAAAATACAATTTAATACTGAATTATCATTTGTAGATACCTAGCAAGCAGATGCGACTCACTGGATACCGGTTTCCGAATACTAATCTAAACTGATAATAATGCGGGGTGCTTTATTATGACATTAAAAATGTAAGGGGAAAATCATATCTGAATGCAGATGATCTCCTAAACGACTATTTAACTCGTTAATAACTCGAAAATATCCCTGAAAATAAAAATACATTTAGCTTACATTTACAAAACGTACATTCTCCGATCCGCGTGAATCGACGAAGTACACATTTCAAAGTTAATTGTACATATGGATTTGAATAATTATAACATTTATAACAAAACTATAAATTAATTTATCAGTCATTATCTTAGACTTAATATTAAATCGAAAAAAATCTATATGATAATATCTGTTCCAATTGATGATTATATTTGTATTCTTAAATACCTATCGTTGATTACTTTAATTAATAACATTTTTATATTTTTATTATTTGTATTCTTCAGTTATTCAACAATTATTTTGAGTATTTAAAAAATTCCTGAAAATACTAATTTATAGCTATTTTTTACAACATACTCAGCATATTTTGTATACATAATATATAATCATTTTTTAATAATATTTATCGAATCAATCACCAAGTTTTATTTTTACTGTGGGACGAAAGTATAATAGTATAATTTTTATTCAAATTAACGTATAACAACCAGCTGGTTATGTACCTACATAATCATATTAAATTTTATATTATATAAAAATATGTGTTGTTGAAAAAAAATCCTTTTTAAGTGAAAACGCTTAGATGCGTACGATGTTGCAAGTTGACGTGTATTACTGCATATTACGAGTATATTAGAAGGATATAATTAATATAATATTATATATTCGTTGGTTAGATTAATTCGTACATAGGACTATGATATGTGGTTTGCGAATGTTCGGTATATATATATAAATGACGAAGTATATTAGTATATAAGTGATTAGGTACTAGTTTATAGTTTATAGCTATGTATACAGAATATCAAAAAATACTAAAATTAACCTGGGATAAATCGATAACAATTTATTAAATCGGTGACTCGTCATTCAAATCATCTATACCTGTGATGTGGATAATATTATATAGGTATTACACGTATAATATAAAGCTGGTATAAACCAACGTGTATAATGTTAGTAAATATAATATAGTGTATGTAGATGCTTGGTTAGGTCGTATCGTATATGTATAACAGTATCGAAGTGTAATTATGTCGTAAAATTTAAATGAAAATGCATTTTCCCATTAAATCAATTCGGATAAAGTCTCTTTCCGAGGCGTGGCCGGAATTATATGTATGTAAAAAAAAAAAAACAGTTTTATAATCACCTTACGCTTCAGCCAGAGGTTCTTCACATTATACACTACAAGATAATTTAAGAATAATCAAAAATCTGATTTTTCTAATTTTTTGATTATTAGTTATTTTTTGGATTATTTTATACTACGTAAGATATGTCTTGTGGAGATATTAAAAATACTAATAGCTATTTTCTGTTATTTTTTCAATACAAAATCCTCTTTTATATTGTAAACTATTTAGTGGATAATTTTTACGAAAATTATAATGAATCTAAATTAAAATTTAAAAGATTGTCGATTAGTTTTAAACTATTTACATTTGTGTACTAAAAATAATATATCCATGATAATGAGATTATATAATATGGATATTGTATAGTGATTTAAAAGTTTTAAAAATAAATATTTATCAATATTTTCAATTTATAAAAATAGTCCAATTTATATAATAAATACTATATATATATAAGTGTATAATATAATATCTGTTATATATTTTTGTAAAAGCATTTTAAGTAAAATGGGGGTGGGGTCTTCTTTGAAAAAGAGACGTTTGTATGACCTATACTGGACACTCCCTAAGTAATACAAGAAATCATGAATATTTTCAAATATAATTTCTAAGTATTTTTAAACATTTAAAAATATCCAAAAATCAGATTTTGAATAAATTTGATATCTATGTACTTATATATATATATATATATTTTTTAATTAGAAAACTTTTAACCTGTATAGAAAAGAACATAATAAGTAAATATGATTACATTTGAACACATTGTAATAATACCAATAGAATTTAACTTGACGAGGGAGGATATCCATTGGATATCTAGGTTTTAATGATTAGAACCATTAAACATTTATTAAATTAAATTCAGTATTAGGGTAAAAACGGGGTGTAAGCATACTTGAAAAATCATCCAATATAATATATTACACTACGAGTAAAATATATAATATATATTTTACTCGTAGTGTATTATATTTTTCCACACACTGCAGCCGTCATGTGTGGCGGCAAATGTAGACCTGTGCACGTCTGCGTCAGATGGACCGTGTATAAATTGCGTACAACGCTATATATTATATATCGTACACGTACAATACATATCATCTAAATATAGGAACGACGACTTGTGTGTCAAATAAATAATGCATAGTTTTCATTATATTAAATACGCACACGTCGACGCCTACACGTACACACACTTACATACACACCGACCATGCGAAAAATAAAGATAAAATAAAATTGTTATATACACATACATTAGTAATAGTGGATAAGTCGGATCCCGTGTACACGCCACATTAGTATGCTCGTGGGAATGTTAGTGTGTTTGTGTTTTTGCGTCGTTCCGTTCCGCAGTCGCGAAGGAATTGAAACGCGCACGACGACTTGACTCTTAAAATGTTTTCGCACGTTACATATTATAATACGTATTTTATATACAGGGTGATTCACCGAAAATACTCACCCTTTATTTTTACTTTAATTAATTTATATGTTCGAATTATTCTGATTTATAGAACCTAAAAACCTATATTGAAATTCTAAATTATTAAAACTTTTTAAATGACTTAGATTTTCATCATTTTTAAAGAGTGTTTATCAAATTAGTAACAACCATTTTTTTTTGTAAATGATTTAATAGTCGGTTTCTTTGCAAATGATGATGTATTTAAATGAGTAGGTAATTTTGGATTTATTAAAACTACAGTATGTACTTAGGGCAATAATTATAATAAATTCTTGACAGTAGGGTTAAATATGACTTGGAGAATTAATTTGATGATTTGAAAACTATTATAATTAATACTACTATACTCATTGACATTTTATAATCTATAAAAATTGTCGTAATTGTTGAATATACAGTATAAGTAGTTAATTCAATATTATACATTTATTTAATATTTTTGTGAAACTATTTGAAATGACATTATTAATATAAAAAAAAAAAATAGAATTTTTTATTATCACTGCAGGACACTCATAATATGGTACAAAAAAATCTTAGCATTTAAAAATATGACCTTTAACTGTGCTTAAAAATTCCAAAAATATAAGATTTGAATAATTAATACATAATTAAAGGAAAAATAGTTGTGGTAGGGGGGGGGGTAATCGTGCATGGCAAATCAAAAACCTGTTTGTACAGTACTTTTAATGGCATAGATACTATATTTTATGTTTAATTTTTCATCAACTGTCATTACTGTTCAATAGAAGTTACACACTAAAGATTGTCATACATTTTTTTTTTTTTTTTTGAAAGTCAATTTTATTCACTAAAAAGCATTCAAGCATCACGTCATTGTGTAGTAGTTTAGGTAATATTAGGTATGTAAAAGCAGTGTACTACGCCTAAAGGATGTTAAACCTTCGCTCGTGTTACGTTTCTTTTCTTTTATCAAAAATATACAAATCATCGTGACAAAGTTACTATGTGTAATATATTATGTATCAATGGATTATTAATACAAAGGAAATAATATTCGTAAAAAATGATAAAATATACAATTACTAATTATGCACTTAATAATCCTAAAATATATAATTGAAATAAGTACAAAAAATTTTTTTAGTGGCTTAGTTATTAAACACGAACAATACCTTTTAGTAGATACGAGTGTTTTCTCAATTATTCAATCACTGTAGCTACAGCACTAAGAAGCTTTCAAATAATTAAGTAGATTAAGTTTAATTAATGTTGCCATCTCAATAAACATTATTCTAAGTAAAATGTGCTAAAATAGCTCACTATCCCAATCATTGTACAATTCATATTGTGTAAAATGTTTCATGAAAATATTCGGAAGATTCAATTTTACACGCGAACGTATTGTTAAAAACTGAGTGAAACATATGTAAATGGTCGTAAAAAACAAATTAATATATAATGTATTATATATATACATATTATAATATCTACGATAACGAATTCAATACGCGTCATAAGACATAATGTGCGTATTTTAGTGGGGAAAAAAGTAAAATAGAGTGAGATTGAGTGAGAGATCAGTCAACGGTTTCATATAAAAAAATTATTATACAGGAGTCGAAGCTGAATCTATACTGGACGCGGAAATCTGATGCGAATTAAAATGAAAATAATAATAATCAATTCGTTGATACATTTATAACATTATATTAATCGATGGCCAACCGCCAGTAATTTCGTGCTAAAGAGTTAATCGTTTGAATCGATTTTTGAATACGTTTACCGTTCGTGGGCTACAACTCGTCTGTATAATAATACAGCGTCCAAAATTATATTTCATACATACATAATATATTATATCCGCTTGCATATACACCACGTGGTATAACATTATATAGGTAGTAGTAAGCAGTTCCGCAGGAAATACAAGTCGATGGGAATTAATTTATATTTCGGTTTCGAAACCAGTTACCAGTTTTTAATTAGCGCACCGGGCTTTGTCCAGCGCCGTTCTCAGGTTTTTGTTTTCATTTTTTAATTATATTCCATTCCGATAGTGCTGCGTAAGTGTGTATACCTACCGTAATATATATTAATGGAAAACATTAAGCACAACTGTATATATATATATTTTGTACGAGTATTATGTATAGTGTTATAGGCAGTATTTTGTTATAATATTGTAATGGACGTACATTAATGACATTATCAACGCTAGTGCACGAGAATTTTTTTTAAACGCCTTCCCCGTCATAATAATTGTAGCAGTGACTATTTATAATATTATTTAGTTGTTGAGTTAGTTAATCGACGTATTCAAGTTCGTTGAATCTACTTTAGGAGTTATCTATGTATAATATGTAGTATAATCTACCAAAATATTGTGTTCTTGGATGTTGCATGTACAATATTATTTGTTATGGTATTTAAAATACATAATGTTGGTAGATACCTATAATTATTAATTATCTTAAAATGTAAATTTCTAGAGTATAACGTCACTATATATACATTATAATGATAGTATTATGCGGTCACCTATAAATATTATTTTAGACATTTCGAAGTGCGTATAATGTAATTATTACGTGATTTTCTTATTATTTTTTTTAACGGAAATATTGAACCTTTGTAAATTCAGTCTAACCTATGCGATGGTGTAATAATGTACGAATATATTAACCTTTCATATTAATAATTATACGTAGGATGATTTGTACAAATTTTCTTATCAAGGGGGGGGGGCTAGATAAAATAGACAATTTAGACAATTATATAAACTTAACGAGCAATTCACCGATAAAATATGTTTGATTTTTTTTTTGTTGTTGTTGTAGAAAAGCTACTACTGTCGTAGGTATCATTTTAAATTTAAAATGAACTACCTTTAATATAGACTAGTCAGATTTTAAAATATACTGTCGGTTATTGTAAATAATCCTTTAAATCAAACGAGTGGTTAAACTTGGGAAATAAAGTATTCAGTACGATTAAAATTCAAAAAGTCAAAATACTATTCATGACTTGACTTTTAAGAAGATAATACGTAAACATAAAAAAATCATAAATTACTTATAATACCTATATTACTTACTCGGACCCTATACTCATAATATATATAAATAATAATTATTATATTTTATTTGTAAGGTATATTTTTACTAATAAGAATTTTTCCTGTTTAGCATTCCGGATGGCGAAAGTTGAGAAACATTGTTCAGTGGACGCCTTTCTTTCAGACCTACAAAAAACAGAGGTATCCGTGGGTACAGCTAGCTGGACACCAAGGTATGTTCATTTGTGCTTTTATTCTTTTATATTTTCGATCAGATCTAATTATTAACTAGGTTAACTAGACATAGTCATGCCACCCATGCATAATATTATAATATTGTTTTCAAATCAAAAAACAGTGTGAGCTGCAGATAAATAATCAACATTTTTAAGAAAGAAATTTGAGTATCGATACGTATCAGTTGGCCGTTTAAGAAATTGCATGTGATATATATCATATATTATATAATAACGAAATGTATCAATTAAAAAAAAAAAAAAATTAAAGTTATTAGTTTACAACATACCTATATAATTATATAGTTATTAACGACCAATTTCGGTATTTAAACTTTTTTTTTAAAAATTGATTCAATTGACACACGTACATAACCTCTAGTAGTATACTACGGCCTTGTAATAATAATATGGGATATCGATATTATGTAAAATTGTCAAATTAATCGACCAATTTGGCCACCGTGTTGTATATAATAATATATCTATTATGTTATTCCTATTTATATGAAGAAATACAACCACTTCGTCGTTTTTTATTCAAAAATCATATCATTATTCGTGTTTTCGCATAAATTGACTCCGTGTGATTTTTTTTTTTTTTTACACCAAGAGGGTGCAGCAGGCAGCAGTCACATAATACTTTATAATCAACTTATATCTAAGGATAGTGCAAACTTCAAACAAATTTATGGAGTGTAATTGTCGTATATTATTATACACACTTTTTTTAGGTTAATAAGTTTTCTTAGAAACATATTGTTTGAATTTAAATTAATACACTAAAAATTTCAATATAAAAAATCATCATCTAACAGTTTACATTAAAATAGCTTAAAAAGATATTTTTCTTAAAAAA
This sequence comes from Aphis craccivora, assembly GCA_009835225.1. Lineage (NCBI taxonomy): Eukaryota > Metazoa > Arthropoda > Insecta > Hemiptera > Aphididae > Aphis > Aphis craccivora. The sequence goes on along the minus strand of VUJU01002033.1, from coordinate 28,356 downwards.
AAAAAAAAAAAGAGGTTTATATTGAACACATACACAATCAACACATCACAAGTTCAAAATATTTATAAATATAGTGCTTACGTATAGAATATAATATATGTGTTTAATAATAAATAATTTCAAAAACCAGAATTTAAATAAATTTATTATTAAGGATTGCATGAGAGTGAGCTTGTTTGGTGATTCACCATATACATAGGAAGTTACTTACGCATAAGATTTTTTTATTTACGCATTTAAACAGTCCACATGTATACCTGTTTAATGTTTATTTTTATAATAAGCGTTTAAGCGATAATAGTGACATTATTATGGTTATTATTTTAATACTAAATATGCGTATCTAATATAATTTCGAACAAAATTATTTTATATTACCTATGGCAGTTTAAAAATATAAACAGGTAATTGTCCACTCAAAATCTCTCCTAAAATATTTTTATGGAATCGATTCAAAAAAAAAATAAAAATTATATTACGTTTTAAAATACAGTCAATCATATTGGTATACCTAATAATATATTACTTAATTTTTTTATTATTGTTATTCACACATTTTATAGATACTATTAGTTACGGTTAGTGCGAAAAACAAATTCTTTATCCGCTATTTAAAACCTTTATTACAATTATTACGATTAATTAATTTGATTAGTAACTAACAGTATTTGCTGTTAAAGATATTATTTTCGAATAAACCATTTTATGGTTTGGTTTTTTTACCCAAATTTTAAGAGAGTATAATATCAATAATTTTAAAACTGTATACATCGATTTTATTTGATTTCTGATAGAAATCTATAATGACAAATTGGTGTATTATATGTATAGGTATACAAACATGTATAATTATTCGTAACAATTATAATACCTATTATTTATTAATAATTATCCAAATCGATCATAATACTATTATCGTTTTATCGTTATAAATATGAATACTGCGTGTATATTGAACCTTCTAAAAATAACAATAATTCAAGGCCATAAAGTTAAGTTCTTCGAGTATTTCGTAGTTTGTGAAAAGCGTCTACTGAAGACATTATTATAAGCTTATTGTAACATAAGTTCATAACATATACAACATAAGATGTATTCCGAATTAATTATTGATAAAATAAAAAATAAAAATCGACGAATTATTAATAGTTGTCTATTATACGTTCTACAATATAATATAATATATTATGATATTTGTATGCTATTTGTCATATTTTTTTGTGTGTCAACAATAATAATCAGTATACAAATTTTCCAAACTGCGTTTGGAGTAGACACGAATCTTAATTTAAATTTTGTATACAATATACTTGTAATATTGTATTATATTTTCTAAAAACCAAATTCCTAATTTATAAAATTGTCATTCAATCTATATTGATTTATGAATTACAATTTTGAAGGATGTTGAAAAAATTTGATATGTATTCAAACAAAATGAAAGCGTTTAAAAATATTTATCCAATGATTCACCATTTATCTTCAACTTAAATCTTGCATAATGATTTTAAATTAAAACTATTTATGAAAAATCCTGATTCTTTTACATACTCTTTCATAAACGACTTCTAAGTGATCCAAATCTACTTATAAGAGATCTTTCTGTCCTAACACTACCATAAAATCCTTGACACGTGTTAAAAAGGATATAGGTAGTGCCGTTACAACGCGACATGTTACAAATGTAAAAATATTTAATGCTTCAAAAAAAAAAATCAATTTCATGTCTGTATCTTATCTTATTAGTATATATAGCTTATTTTACATCTTGTGTATGGATATTAGATTATTATTTCAAAAAATATTTATATTATTTATTTATATCACAAGATAATAGAAAATCATGCTTTAGTTTTAAGTATATATTTTTACTCGCTTTTTAATCGTGTATGCTATTATCACCTATTTAGGCCTCCTTATTATCTTAAAGGTTCATTAACGCGCATAATGATCGTACACATTATGCTTATAGTCTTGCCGTGCGATTTTTTTTTTGAGAAGGTTAAATATTTTAATTTAGTTGGTATCAAATCTCCCTTGGGGTTTTGTTTTCTTTAATATTATAAATTAATAATTCATTTTTATCTATAAAATTATATTTATTTAAAATTATATTGTTGTAAGCTAATTTTTAGGGGAGTTGATTCAATTTTCGGCATAGTCTACATTTTTAGTTTGTAAATCCTTAGTTATAAGTTAAGTGCATAAAATAATATTTTTCACTAAATTTATAGTTGTTTCAAGTAAATGCGATACTTGAACTGTTTATGTAAATAACAAGCTATTTTCAATTTTGTTTACAGTTTATATTTCTTTCACAACAAGAATCTAAGTATTTATTTAGTTTTACATCACGGTAGTTCGATATAAGAATGTTTAGTATTTAACCAATATTAATCATCAATTAAAATCAACCAAGATTATGGTAGCTGTTTATCAAAATCAATGAAATCAACCCCTTAATTCATCATTCTATGTGACTTGTCTTAACTCTTAAAACAATTTTAGATGATGATTAGTTTCAGTTGAATATATTTTACGCGTATCACAGTATACAGACATTATTACAATCATTTTCAGAAAATATTGCTATGCTTTGAAAAGGGATGGTTTTTATTTTTATTTTATGTTTATCTAAT
>VUJU01002033.1:0-25667 GCA_009835225.1 Aphis craccivora | reverse complement strand
CTAATTACAATTATTTTTTAAGGTAGTTAATAAAGTTAACCAATTTATATTTTCTATATTAATTATAAGCTCACAAGTAATATATATTATCTGTAAACTTGTGTTCACTTAACTTTACGTGAGTTAATTTATTTCATTAATTTTCTCACTATTGAGCAATATTATAATATATACCGTTCGTGTAAAAAAGGTAATATAAATGTATAATGCGTAGTATACCTAATATTGGCATATCGTATATGTGTGATGCGTATGTTTGCCAAACTCGATATAGGTTTTAAACATGCTGTAAAACCATAATAAATGTATTATTATTATAGTTTAGGTAATTTTTTCTTCGATTAGCGTTTGTATAATATTTTATATATTAACGTGCTCAATGTCAAATCGATTTATTGCGAAAATAAACCGTCGCGCGGAGACACATTGCGCCGCCCGTTTAAAGTGGTGGTATAGAATAGGAGTGCGCGATACATAATTTTATAATAACGTATTTACATAATATACGTCAATGAAAGAATATAGCGTACCTACAGCCATAATGTGATATTTTAAAATTTAAAACTGCCTCTCCAAAATCCCCCAAAACACTGGTTTAATCACTGGAAATACATTATTCCACATTTTTGCAATACATAACATATATTAACAAACTTAGTTCATTGACATGAAATTGATTTTTATGTTTAATAATTATATAATCACAAACATAGATATATGTGTCGTATTTAGCTAGACATGATACTTTATTTTTCATCATATCATAACATTTCTGTAGATTTTTAACGCTTTTTTAGCGATTTTTAAAGTAACCCATGTAAGAAGACGTGAACTTATAAAAATATTTATTTTATCATTGGGCATCGATAATATTTTATCTATAACACTAAAATATCTATTACTCTCATAGGTAGTAGGTACTGTAATCAAATACTCATATTTACTCAGTTAACCTATAGACCGTGGTAAATTTATCACAAAAACTTTCTGTATTTCTTTTTCTAAAGATAAATTAACGATAATCATACAAAGAAAAAAAGATGTAATATAAAAATAATAAAATTTACCACTCACAAAATGTTGCTGCAGCTCGAACAGGACTAGTTTTCGCTTGTATGGAAATCCGTCAGGACTGTAATCAACATTTTCATTGAATAAAATATTATATATTATGATAAACCACAAATGTATATGTGCTCAATGCTGATCATTGTTTAAAAAGTCATCTTTGCATTCGATATATATAAAGGTATTATGTACCTACCACTGCGGCAAGTTGTCCAGCCGACGAGTATATTTTGTGCATGATATGTTTTTTCTTATCCAATTCCGTTTGATTAATTAAAATAATTTCAGGTGAAATGAATAGTTTTATTAATAATTAGTAGTAGTAATATTATTTATTGATAGACAAACCAGTTTGAAATTTTGTGTTTCGGGTTGTTAATCGCCTTACAAATTGTAATTATGAAGTATAATAGTTCAAACTATCTATATAAATACTTGAGGCAAACTTAATATAGTCTTTGCACACCTATAAGTATATTAAGTTTAATAGATTATTATTTTTTAATTGCGTTTACGATTTTATTTTATGACCTTACGCCGTGTGATTTTTAGACCAATTGTCTTATGGAAAATAACTAATGGAGATCAAATATCTTATCATAATATTTTCAAGGAAGAAACTAACGTCCGTGTAAACTTTTTATTTTACTGGAACAAAATGATGAGGACAAACTGTCTTATAATCGTCTTAAATACTGGCAATACTAATTGAAATCTACAATGCTTTCCATCATATGGATGTATTTATATACATTCAATATAATATCTAAACACAAATAATTATTATTCTCATTGATGTTGGCAGATTTATATCATTAATCGACAATCGTCATATACACCATACATAGGTATTATACGTATTAATACAAGTTGTATATATTGTCCTTATGGTCACGCTGAAAAAATAAACATGATATTGCAAACCCCGTTTGGAAAATAATAACAATATTAAAAAAAAAAAAAAAATGTTTCATCTACATTCTACATACTATATAATGCATACAAACAAATATTGATTATAATATATTATAGAACATTGATAAATCGAATACAATTATGACGAATTATATATACAGCTTATATATTCACTCATATATTTTCATGGAGTGAATGTAGAACACTTTAGTTTTTTGTTTAAAGTATGTTGAACAAACAATATATAAACTCAAATATTATTATTGTTGCATTGGTTACTTACAATTAATTACTAATATAACATTATTGTTGCTATAGGAATTTGACTATAAATTATAAACTATTTTACTATAGAACTATTTTATTTATATTACTAACATATTCACACCATTCAGTCGATATTAACGGACATTAACTTAAAATTTAATAAAAATAATATATATAAATATAAAGAGCGATTTTTTAAATTTTAAAAACATTTATTTATCTAACTTATATTTTTTTTTTTTTACATAATCTTCAATATTATTTGTTGAAATTATATTTTTTATTTAAATTTTGATTTCCCGATCAATATTGTATTCATGATTCACGTTAACTAAAAGATCCTATACCTAAATATATGTATATTACTTATAGGTATGCATGAAGCATCACATATCAGTTAAGTCGTGTAACTGTGTTATAATAATAAAACGTATAAATATTATAGTATATAGTATGGTTTACAAAAGCATGTTGGTCCTCATTTTTTATTTAATAATGAATTTATTAAAATTCTGATTTTTGGATAAACTTAAATGTTATAAACTATTTTTTCAAATTCTTCAGATCTTTCTACTAATTAAAAAATGTTCTGTGGTGATACAAATTTATGAATAAAAATCACCCCTTCTATCTTTTATTGTAAATTATTTAATGGATAACTATTTTAAAAATGTAAATAAAAAATGTTTCAGTTCTAAAAATGTTTATAATAACAATAATAGTCTTTACAAATAGTTTTAAATACAAATACATAAAATATATATACTATTGGACCTAATGTATATTATAGTGGGGACTGGGGAAATATGTACGAATTATAAATATTAAAAGATTAATAAAATTTACTACAATTTTCAACTCTCCTTATTCCCAATTCCTTCCATAACCACATCATGGATATATTACCCTGAGTACCTACACATCCTACACAGTTGAATAATTTAAAAATAATTGATACAAATTAACATTTTGATACGTCAACATTTTCAGAAAATTTTTTTATTAAACAACTCATAATGTAAATTCGGGTTCTCATATAAAAAATAAAAGTTTATATCATTATGACACTTCTTAATTAGTAAAAAAATCTTAAAAATTTGAAAATATGGTGTTAAATCTTTTACATTAAAAAATTTCCAAAAATCAGATTTTTATTAATTTTATTGTTGAAAAAAAATATGGTGAGTATGATTAGTAAACCACCCTGTATAAATACATATTACATACGTATGGGCGGAAATGACAACAAGTCACTCTATTGGTGACGTACTATTATTATATACATAAATCGTTTGGTAATATAATATATTATAATCTATCGTCGAGTGTATCGCATTACTAATCGGTTTGAAGGCACACCGCAGCAATCGTGTATGAAAATCGTCATTATTGTGAATGTACCTATGCAACAATACAACTAAGTACATTAATCGTTGAATGATATTTTATAATTTGATTCCACTAGAGGAATTCTCCTAACCCGGATGTATAGTTTAAGTGTACTCGATATTTTTGTGACAAATATTTTAATTAAATATGAGTAAGACAGACTTCAATTTTCATAAGATCATATTTGAATTTATTGAAACTTTGTTTTATTTGATTTTTTAAAATCGAACTTGAACTTTTGAACTCATCGAACATTTTGAACTTGAGAACTTAAATCAGATAACCACATGGTTATGACAGTGTTAAAACTGATAGAATAATCGATATGGTTAATATTATTAGTATTTTAGGTACGAATATTTATATTTTAAATATAAATTATATGTATAAAAATATCGATAATGAACTTGTATTTCTCTAGTTAGGAAAGGCACGAATTAAAAGTATTCGATTTTGAGTATTAATTTCCAACAAAATTCAATCTCTTCAAATCTCTGGAACTATTGAATGTTTAAGAATACAATAAGTTCAAAGACCATATTTTTAATACGTTTATTGTATCATTGATTTTTATTTGTATAAATACATTGTAGTTTATGCTTGTACGCATGGGTATAACAAACTTTTAACGATTTATAAATTAAACAGAATTTAAGATATGTTCTATTTCTATTTCTATTTTTTTTTTTTTTAATATATTATATAATAATTAATAGGTACATATTTAATTTTAATTTATTTATGTGCCTACCTATAGTTATACAATAATACAGATACAATTAGCAAAAAGCCTATAACGAGGTTCTAAAGTAGGTATTGGACCATTCTCTTAGATTGTGATTTGATATTATATTTTTAATAGAATTGTATCTATCAAAAATCGTTTTTTTTTTTAATTTCATATTATAATGCATTATACTACGAAATTACTGGTCAAATTATATGATCGTTATCACACTGCATAAGTAATATATTATTAAAATACTATTTCCTGTAGGTATGTTTTATATTGATTATTTTATGAATATCGTACCTATACATAATATTATATATTTAAATATAATATATGTATTATATTATATATATGAATAACGTATTTTTATAATTTTTGCAGGTAATTTTAAAGCCGGGCCGGAACCTGGTACAATTCTCAAGAAACTGTGTCCTAAGGAACAGTTATGCTTCCAAGTACTGATGAAGGACGCGCTTAGACCGTATGTGCCCGAGTACAAGGGCCACTTGACTACCGATGACGGAGACCGTATCCTTTTCTAAGAAAAATATATCAACTATGATGTTTTTATATTATAGTTATATAACACTAAATCTTAATCAATTATCGCTGTCCATGTAAAATTAAAATTTAATTCGTATACACTCTTAATAATTCAGGTACGGACATTATATTATTATATACCGTTTACAACTTTTAATTCGATAAAAAAAAATGGGATTATAGCATATTATAATAATACTAATATATAGGTACTTAAGTGTTTTAATATTTTTAAGAACATACATTAAAGCCACTAATGAATGCTGCTATGACTTCTGAGCCCCAGTTGAGAAAGCTATGTATCTATGTATTATACTATGCACACTGAGATCATACACACGTTAATATAACAAACTCATTGTAACGTGGTCGTAGTTGCTAAATAGGTGTATTATAATAGAACTATTCTTTTTTAAATTGCATTTCTTTTTTTTATTTAGTTGAACATTCGATAACCAAACAAAAATACACAATACACAATATAGGTACTAACTATTATACTGTAGAACAAACAGTGAGTAGTGATCATTGGCAAACTGAGTCTTTTACATCCTTACACGTGTACATGCATACGCACATACAGTACGTTATACACATCAAACACTGTGTCAGCCCAATCATAAGTCCATGACCTACTCTATAAAGTATATAATTGAATTAAATACCAATTTTTTTTTTTTTTAAGAGTAGCGGTGCAGTCAATGACGAATAATGTTATTAACGTTTATTATTAATCGTTAGAATTAATATTCCGTTGAAATACAGCCGTTTTTCTCTGCACCTAGTTTGACGGACGTGTCGCGCCCACATCCGCACCCATCCAATACGATAAAGATGCGCAAGCTGATGATATATATATATCATCGTCGTCGTCGTTTAAAATTCGTCGACATCGCAATAATAAAACATGATTTATCACCTCTGTCAATTTTTGGTCTATATTTCCTACGTTGATGATATCTTATCAGAGTACGTAGGCTTTAATTTTTATGAATGACTCAGATTTCCTATATAACTTTATAACTCGTCATTATATCATACTAATAATTTATTATGTACCAACAAACTGTAATATTACATTTGAAACCCATGATAGGCCCAAATTTATTCCTAATTTGATCCAAAAAATTAATATTAAGTATAAAAAATAACATCTAGGTTCGTAAAAATAAATATTAGGCATGTTACCTATCGGAATTAATTCAGCCATAAAATATACAACTCCAAATATAAAAATGAAGTGTGTAATTATTGAAAAAACCTGTTACTGATAGATTTTTCACCCTTGTGCTTGGTTGGAGAGATAGTTTTCTAATGTTGATGTGTTTTCTTTATATAATACTATAATATTCTATAATAGCAATTATTCAAAACTAGTATTTTTATTTTAAAGACAAAGCAATGAATTTCTAAAATATTAAAATTTCAAATAACCCTCCACAAAGCATTGATGAATTCTGTTCTCTCCTTAATAATTTAAAAAGCATGAAAATATGAAAAACTATTTTCACTGTAATATAATATACTCTGTATCTGCAAGATACAGCGATCAACTAGAGAGTTATAACTGATTTTATTTCAGTGTTGTTCTTGTCAACTAATGTTAAATTTTATACTTTATTATAGATTCTGAGTGAAGCGAGGAATGTATTGGTTTTACAGTGATGTTTATTTCTTTTTTATTCTGTAAACACTTTTTCTCCCTCTAAACTTACTCAAAAGTACAAGTGTAGCATATTTTCCGAAATGTAATGTTCTTGAGCTGATACTTTAAAAAAGGAAATTTTTGGATTTTCGAAACGGTACTCGAAAAAAAAGCGGTTAAAAAAGAAAAACGTACGATATCACGATTTTGTAATATTAAATAATTAGACGATTAATTACGTCGTTGTTTATCACCATAGAAACGAATAAAATTAAATAAAATAGATCCCCTCGTCCGCTCAGAATCGTTTTTTATCGAACACAATCATTGCATTCAAATCGAATACCTACAGTTAAATTACATTATTCTATCCGAAAAGTGAGGACCGAAGGGACGATGGACAAACATCCATCACCAAATACCACCAAATACCACTAAATATCAATACTTTTTATTTATTTTTTTTTTTAATTTGTAATCGATGTTTATCAAATAGATTATGAAAAAATAATTTTTTTTATATAAATTTAAATGTATTTGAATATCATTAAAAAAAATTAATTTTAATTTCTTAGAAGATTTTTATCAATATTTAAAATTAATTTAAAACCTTAATTTAATTTACGGTAGAAATAAAATTCAAAATGTCTGGACTTCATATGTAATTTATAATATAATACCTATAAAAAAAAGTAATAATAAAATGATAAGAACGACACTACATAGCCGTCTCCATATAAGTATATTATGGTTAGTTTTATATTTTACTCAAAATAATCCTAGAACTCAATTAGTATATATCTCATTTGAATTCGGGACTCAATTAGCATATTGTTTTTTCCCGTTCCAAGTATTGGGACTCAATTAATATACTTAAATACTTAATACTCAATACTTTTATAATTATTCATTATACTACGAAAAATATTGCAAACATCTATTGGCTATTTTATGATTTTCGTGTATTATTTAAAAATATCATATTTTTAATACTTTGACTATTTAGTTATCAATTTGATTTACTTGAAATAAATTGCAATCTCACTCGTATTTTGTATGCATGTACAGTGTACGGTTATTATTTTATGTATACCTATACACGTCTTTTAACATAAGTATATTTTTGTGTTTTTTTCTGATAGATTTCGTGTTGTCAATTTTATGTTTTAATACCTAAGATACCTTTATAAGCCGATAAATAAAATAATTATGTTACCATAACAACTTCGTTGATACATTTTTTTTTTTTTTTAATAATTTATAAATTTTTTTTGGTATTGTAACTATATTAGAACTCATCTTTATACATACAATTATTTAAAATTAGTGATAATTACTTCGAGTTTTGAACAATAGAAAGTCTATTGCCAACGTTCAATATTTATGATTTATAGTTCTTTTCCATGCAACAGAGAAAAATAGCAAATAGCACAATACATTTTATAGACGCGACGATCTCCTATACGATTTCATTTGAAATTTTGGTTGTCGCTATGAAGAATCTCAAATTATAGTTTTCCTAGAAAATTTTATAGATATACCTACTACAGTATACGCGATAAGGAGTTTTTAAATAGGTACCAGCACCTACCTACTTGCAACTGTACACATAATAATATAATAATGTCACACATACAAGCCAGTCCCGTTCTCAATATAGTTTTATTCTTTTTTTATTATTATTGTGATTTTTTTAAGTTAAATAGTATTTAAATTCTAACTTCGATATTATACTCTGTGTGGCCTTGACGTTCGATTTCACAATTTGTTTTCGTACAATGCACGAGAAAACATAAATATTATATTATGGCGTTGTAGCGTCCGAGCGTCATCACTCATCACATACCCGCATTTGCGTTTATTTCATTACCTATTATAATATTGTGAAACATTTTAATCGAATTATGATCGTATTTATTTTATTCAAACCTCAACGATAGTCATTTTATATACTTCAATGAAGTTCTTATTTGTAAATCTAAGTCAACCACGAAGCCTAATATGCATGCACGCAATCTCATCAATCTGATAAATAAGTTACTTTAGAAGGGAAGATATGTAATTTAAAAAACAGAAGTTCATACCTCTATTTTTTTATTATGTATGTTTAAAAATTCCAAATAATCAGATTGTGAATAACTGCATTATTAAAAAAAAGCGAGTATATTTAGTATATCATTCTGTATTTACTATATTATAATATATAGTAAAGTATTAGTATTGTCACCATATTATTTGTAACCAAATAATAGGTACCTATTTACACCAATCGCATCGAATGCCTTAAAACAGAATTAAAATATTACTTGTTCGTCGTGCAACAGTGTGTTCAAATGATTTAAATATTAACCACCTATATAACTTATAAACTATAGTAACATGAGAAGTATAATATGAATGAACCAAAAAAAAAAAATGTATGTATTAATTGTACCACCCAGTTTGTAACAGAGAGGACCCCGACAATGATATATAATATTAATAATAATGCAAATGTGTAATTAGATATGATGCGTATTGGCGTGGTCAGAGAATACTTATTTGCATGCATTATACGCACAACAGTGACAACTACGACGAGAAAATTCAAAGTTCCTGGTGTATCGGAATACACATCATTAGTGTGGGTGTTTCGTGTATGTAAGCATTTATAATACTGAAAAAAAAATTAAGATCCTATATTGTATTCATTAGACAAAATACTGGCACTCCACGTTTGTTTGTGGTGCCATAAAATTAATGTATTGTACATTTTTTTCTATTTTACAAATTGTTCCAATTTATTGCAAAAAAAAAATGACACCGATTTGGAATAGATCAAACAAATGTTGAATGCCAACTTCATGCACGTCATTAGGCAGCCCATAATGATTGATGGCCGATTACAATGGTATATCTTGTAAATCTTTGTATAAAATTCATAATAATAATCTATATATATATATTAAGGGGGCGATTGAATTATATTATGAAATAATTACTAATCTATAATAATATGAATACTACAATAATTATACTCACAATTTACGATCTATGTATCACAATTCATAATATAAGGATAAGATGATTATAATGATGATAATGATATAAATGTATTTTTCCGTCACTCCCAAACTACAGTATATCTTCAGCTGGAAGACTTGCTGGGCGATTTCACTTCTCCATGTGTTATGGATTGCAAGATCGGTGTCAGGACATATCTGGAAGAGGAACTGGCAAAAGCCAAAGAAAAACCTAAATTAAGAAAAGTAATTACAAGCAATTTTGCACGATATCATTATTTGTATACTAGATAGTGATTTATTATCAAAAATAATTCAATATTCAAAAAACTATTAACGGTTTTGAAAATAGTTTTTCCCAATTTTTAGTCATTTAAAAATTTATTATTACTATTTTTTACTTTAAACATATTTTTATATCTTACTTTTTTTATAACAATGTAATTTTTTAATTTCATATTCTGATGCAAAATATTATTCAAATTATGTTTTTATACACAAATCATATTTCCAACAAGTAGTCTTTATAACTGTTTCATAAAATATTCGTCCAAAATTCGATTTTTACACACCGTATAACTTTTTTATAATATTCTGTTTTGAATCACAAATAGATATGCTATTAAAAAAATTAAGAAATCAAAAACTTCAAAAATACATTTTTTTAATAATGTTTGTTTTTTGATACAATCAAAAAATCCGGTTTAAAATAATTTTTTACTTGGACTCGTTATTGATGTATATATTTTGTATATTATATTATTATATTATTTTTTCTTTTAATTTATACGCGTTTGTGCTTAGGACATGTATGAAAAAATGATTCAGATTGACCCGAACGCACCGTCGGAGGAAGAACATAGATTAAAGGGTGTGACAAAACCGAGGTAAGAAAAATCTTATACCTACATTTTTTTCAAAAATCGTTTTTACACTTCATAAATAATAATTATTATTATCTACCTACACCTTTATAGCTAAAACTGAACTATATCGTTGTGTATCGTTATGGAAAACTAGATTTATTGTAATATATATCTTTCGCGTGTTGGCGCGCAAAATATATACCTCTCTCAAACATTTACACGCACACGAAAAATCTAGAGATTTGCGAGTCTTATAATATTATGCGATCATAATTATATCGTAATTTATAGTAGCCGAACGAGTTTGCATAATATAATATAATAATAATATAATACCTATACGAGGCCGGTTGCACCGTTGTCGAGAAGAATGATTTCTAACGCCTTTCTTTGATCGAGAAAAACTCGTCGTATACAATTATAATGATGTATAATAACAATTTACGAATATAATAATAATCGTTTCAATTGCTCACTCGCGCTAGTATTAATAATATAATAATTAAACACTCGCCATACTGCTATAGTCTATATTATTGTATAGTACACAAATTATACACACTCATAATATTATTTATTTAATATTTATATATATATATATATATATTATTGAATGATTGACGTAATAAAATTAAGCACATAATACGAGTATATGTTTTAATATAACCCAGGCGTTTTTGCATTATTAAAAAAATACGTGTCATTTATAATTATGAAATATAGTCTACAGTAGATCGCAAAGTTATACTAACGCAAAGGTATCTACAACAAATATTGATGATGAATTTGTATTTACCTATGGTCACATCGATTTGATACCCCTTGATGATTTTAATACATTTAATGCGAGTTATTTGAAGTATGATTGGTAATATTAGTACGTAATTACTCTATATTTTGCAAACATATTTTTAAGGTTTAATACAAATACTCTTTTATCTGTAGCTTGGCTGCATTCGGCAACCAACGATATTCCCAAATTCTAACACGTATTGCGTAATATCATGTGGTATAAGAAATAACCGTACGTATACCGTATAGGTACGTATGTATTATACCATTATCGATCGGCGAATACAAATATTCGATTTATATGTAATATTAGGTAAGTGTTAATATGACGTTGTTATTGAGTATGGTAATCGCACCGTATAGGTATTAATAATGTGATAGGTAAATACAGGATCGTTTAGAGTAACTTGATCGTAATATATTGATTATCTTATTTACAACGACTTTTTTTGTTTCTTTTCAATCTCGTTCAATATAATTCAGTTGAGACGGTTTTTATCAACTTAAAAAATCAATCATAGTACGCAAAATTTTTACGCACGAGGTTGCCAGATTACAGCTGATATGACCCCTTATCGGTCGAGCTACGTGCCCGATGTCAGCTCCCCTATAAAAATCGTCAACAACTATAAAAATAGAAAATTAATTAATGAAAATAATTTCAAATTAAAATGTTAGCTCTTTTAAATGTTTTACATAAGATTTAACCGTCTTTTTATTTTTAGTTTTATATTGATACATGTGATTTCAGGTGTATTTCTTTCATAGATTTCAGTTACCACCTAAAATACTATTTCTATTATGTATGATATATATATATATATATATATACCTAATTTATCGCTAAATTATTAACATTTTTAATAATATTTGTGATTGAAAATCATTTTTACATCATACGTCGTCTCTTAAATTATTTACGAGATTTCTTCTTTTCGTATAATGCTAAAAAAAAATGTAATTTCAATCGTTTAAAAAAATGCGCATAATATACAAATCAATTATTTAAAGAAAAATTTTAAAAATTTTAAATATTCAAATTCGACATTTGAATGCGATTTCACATCATTTCTCGTTAGGTACGTGATATTCTACGAAACAAAAAACAATTAACGGTAAGCATCGTAGAATGATGTTTTCATACCTATATTATTCTATATAAACAAAGAAAATAGATGAGTACCAATAATAATATTATAACCGTTTCGCTTAATCATGATTCATGTAAACTTGTTTTCGAAATGACGTTATAAATTATAATAGCGTATTTATATGTAAGTATGTGTGCGATCAAGAACGACAAGTCGACAAAGATAACATACTATAGGCTCAGGTGTGGAGACGTTTCAAATGAAAAATATAATTATACAAAATTAATAATAATAATAGTAATATGACGTATATATCTTCCTCCATCGTCTACTGTTTAAATATACTACAGCCTCGGCTTATACAGAGTGACCCTCTAAGACCGTTTAGACCATACTATAGTGATGATATAATCTTTTTTTTTCAAATGAGAACCAACCTTTTTTTATTGTAAATTATGAAGTAGGTAGTTTTTTTTTAATGTTAATGTATTTAAAACGAATAACTTATAAGCTAAGCATAGTACTCATCTAAATAATGCTTTTAAAAAACTATAAAATATACACTACTATTATATACATATTATATATTTATTTATTTATCATATGTAATATTTAATCTTGTTAACTTAGATAATATGTTATAGAAAGTATAAAATGTTAATAGATTAATATTATTATTATAATTTTCAAATAAGTAATCATAGTGACCATATTTTCCAAGCCTATAATCCTTAATACAGTATAATAAGTTATACAACTCAATAACTATTCATTTAAATATCAATTTGGATTCATCTGCTCAAATAATTATGGGGGAAAAAATGTGATTCTTATTTGTAAAAAAAAAGTTGGTATGGCTTCTTAAATGGTATATTTATTTTTAAATGGTAAATCCAAGATGTTCTTCGAAAATAAAATCATTACACTTAAAAATTCCAAAAACCAGAATTTTAATAAATTTTAATATTAATTATAAACAAAATAGGGGTGTGTGTGTATTTGGCGAATCACTCTGTATATTATGTAGTTCGAGTGCAAGAGCGCGTACTAATCACGTGATATAAAGACATCGCACCGTAACGTATATTAGTATAAAATTACGTTTTATACCTTTTATATACACATATTATAACGTAGTATTACTATTATTTATATCGATCTTTAATCTCACCTTATTTGTACGAGTACGTGTTGTTGTGGCCATCTTTCATCGTATTTAATATTATTATGGTGTGATGTATAGTTGTATACGTGTATTGTTTATTATTAATCTTAAAAATGATATTTGACATGTTTTGTTTCATATTATTCAAGTTTGTCTACTAATTTTTTAAATTTTTTTTTCCTTATACAGTTATAAAGTATAAAAAAATATGAGAACGATAATATAATTCACTGTATAATACTATGTGCAGCATGGTATTTACATAATAATGTATAATGATGATACATACACATTATACGAGTGTTTAATTATGTATTTTACTGTGGCTCGAGTATAATAAATTACGATAAACAACAATAATTCGAGTATAATTTTAAATGTTGTATTTGATTTGACTACTCGAATCACATTATATCACATTATAAATATTATAATTTTTAGAGAGTTACTGTGTATGGTAAATAATTGGCTCATGTATTCAAAATCATATAGATTATGATCGTGTAGGTAGTAGGTGTTATTGGCACTACAATGTCCAAAATTCCACATATTTCGTATACCGTTATTGTTCCGATTACGCCATGAGTGGTACAAATACTCATTTCAGAATTTGTACAGACAAATTTTTTTACGGGTGCCAGGGAAACCTTTGGAAACATCTGGAATCACACCAATTTTACTTTTTCTATATTTTTCTAGCATAATTAATTTTATCATACATGCTTTGTACTAATGTGATGAATTTCTAAATTTTGTAAGAATCCGAATGCTGGAAAACATTTTTTTTAGTATCCGTAAATGAAAACCGATTTTTCTTTTTTGTGAAATTTGTAATTAAAAATCCTGAATTTTAGGATAAAAAAAAAATTGGAATTTTGAACATTGTGATGCCAAGAAACAATAGGTAGTATGATTATGCATATAGCATTTATGTTTCTTGAAAACTTCCATACAGATGATTGTATTGCATAGATATTATCGTCTGAAGTTCTAGATACGAATATTCCGTTTCCGAAAGTCTCTATACCACTTGTATGGTCTGTCTGCATCGCGACAATACTAACTCGTATACGTGGGTAGTGGGTACCTAACCATATAGGTGTAGTACGCCTTTTAACCGTATGTCAATAAAATATTCATAAATCAGTATCCTGTAATATTATGGTAATATACAATATTTGTTACGTAGGTACCTATATTTACAACACTGAAACACCAAAGATCACTATACTCACCGATATATAGATTGGTCAAGTAGGTATATAATAAATGAATAATCAATGCGGTGACTACCCGCATATATGTATTTATTCCCATTTCTTTTTTTTAATACCTACCTAGTTGATTTATTCAAATTCCGATTTTTGCAATTTTCAAAATGTATAGGTACACTATACACCCACCTATATAAAGGTCGTGTTTTATAAAATTTAAGAAGAATCTTTATACCTCTAACGATATCTATTTCTCTATTCAATTGAGAATCATCATTTTTTTATTATCGTTATAAAGTTTATATTTATATATTATATTCTTGATGAAAGTGCAAAAACTAATATATAGTAACAAGAAGTAAAAGTAGTTAATTGATAATAGGTTTAAGAATCGATACATCAATATGGATTTTTAAATGAATTAAATTTATAATGCTATTATAACTCTTATCAACAATATTTTTACTAAAAAGATAAAAGAAAATAATTTACATATTATTATTTTCTTCGCAAAAAAATCATTGTCTTACATAGTTACATGCGAATCATTAAAAATTCTCATCCAAATTCCAAATAGGCCGTATACAAACTATGCTTAAATTATCTTTGGTGATAATTCTAAGGTAAAAATTTTAATTGTGGTTAATAAGTTCAGATAACCTATGGTTTATATTATGGTGTCGCCAACAATAATAATATAAAATATATGAAAGGCACCGATTTAAATACATTATTATCATCCAATCTATTTCTATCCTCAGGTACATGGTTTGGAGAGAGACGATTTCTTCAACAGCCACGTTGGGCTTCCGGATTGA
The DNA here is from genome assembly GCA_009835225.1 of Aphis craccivora. Classification (NCBI taxonomy): domain Eukaryota; kingdom Metazoa; phylum Arthropoda; class Insecta; order Hemiptera; family Aphididae; genus Aphis; species Aphis craccivora. The sequence goes on along the minus strand of VUJU01002033.1, from coordinate 10,159 downwards.
GGGAATCAAGAAAAGTGACGGTAAATCGAGCAAGGATTTCAAGACGACTAAGAATCGTGACCAGGTGATTGAAGCGTTTCGAGATTTTGTCGCTGGTTTCCCGCATGTCATCGTGAGTAGTACCTTTATTAATATGATATCCGTATACCTTGCACACGTAATGGAATTATATCTTTAATTGTGTTTTTGCAGCCCAAGTACATCGCCCGATTGAGAGTAATCAGAGATATGCTGATGGAGTCCAAATTTTTCACCACACACGAGGTTTGTCACGAAATCCTTAAACGCACCTATTCTTTGTTACACTTATGTGTCGTAAAATATTTTGAGTATTGGTATTCACATTTTTTTTTCGAATATCAAACAGTGTCTATCAATAAATGTTTGAGTACAATTCGATGACAATGAATACTGTCCTTCAAATATTATTTTTTTTTTTTTTTTTTATCTTAAACTTTTTGGAATTGCTGTAAAAATGAACGATAAACACTATAATTGTTTACACGATGTACCACAGTTAATAAAGCAGATAGCCATTTTTAACAAACAAAGGTTTTAAAATTTAACAAACGTTATATGATACAATAAATAAGTACATGATAGTTTAAATTATTTTGAATAATAAGATTTTCATCAATACAGTTTAGTGATTGTTATCTATTATTTTACTATAATTTGAATAGGTGCATTAATAATTATAACTAATACAATTATATATTGTTAGTTAATAACTGTAATTGCTATACCTGCAGATTATTTATTATAACAAGTTTTCATATACATATAGGACTACCATTTTATTAATAATTCTTTTTAATACTATTTTGAAAATAATTTAAATTCAGTCATTAGAACCCTAAAATAAAGTTTTACTTATATTTAAAATTAGGAAAAAAATGTATTATTTAAAATGTGTCTCGAATGTTTAAAATCACTACATGAAAAAATATTTTCGCAAAAATGCACCTATTGTAGAAGGTACTTAACTCGTTTAGAGACGCAGACTTCTATTTTAGATATAATATTTTATAATAAACTTTACTCTTTAAATGTTCACGGTAAAATTAATGAAAACGTAAAAAATTGTTGCGCCATTATTGGGAATATTTTTGTATTTACCGGAAACGTGTTTTTAACATCAATTCGGTTCCAGCTCAAAGCAAACTCATAAACTGTTGTATCTTTTTTGAACTGTTATTAATTGCGTTTATCACTTATGCGAGGACCGGTTCAAAATCTTCAACATCGAATTTCATGTAAAACAAGTTGTTTTATACAACATACTCCTGCGTTTATATGATGTGCATTCTAAGTGATGGAAAATAATTATCTAGGTGACTTTAAATTTAAAAAATATAAATTATCACTTAACCGCATAACTGTGGAATTCATACCATCAGCCTTATATAATATTTTAGTAAATTTATTAGTTTTCATGTATTTAAAAACTATCTTAAACAGTTTGCATATAAAATTCAAAAATGAAAAAAATTGTTCGTTAAATTTCAGTTTGTTCATAATAAACAACAGATATTTATAATATCATACATAATAATCATTATGTTTATTTAACTTATGTACATTTTATAAAATCAGTTCGTTGGTGCCTTATTTAGTTGTTTGTTATCATTACAGATATACCAAAAATTCATTAATTTATTTAAGTATAAAACTAAGTAGGAAGTACAAAATTATATAATACTTATAATATGTGACATTATAATATTAAATTAGTAACAAGTAAATTATTTTTACAATTTTTTCACTTTTTTTTTACTCAGTAGTATAGATATATATTTGCTGTTCTCGGCTCCCAAATCCTATTTACTTAAATTAATATTAAGGGAGATGAAGTTTTCCACATCACTGTATTAGGAAAATCATATGAACAAATAATATATTCCTAAACATGTCATTACCATTAATTATTAAAATTAAAAGGTTAAGTATAATATTATACAGTGGGTATGCACGTGAATCTTAAGCTTAAATATTTGCGACGAGTATATTTATAATTTATATTATGATTGCCGATGAAAGTAAGACAATAATACCTAACACCAATAACCATCTCCTAAACAATAACAACACTACAAATAATATTAAATAAAATATGTATTTACGTTCGAACATTTTGTCCACTTTTAAAAAAAAAAATAATACATAAAAACAAAACATAATCTATATTAATAATATATTATTAATTCAAAGTAACGCAAACTAGTTACTGTGATATTCTATACGATAATACATTTTCAGAAATCCCGTGAAACTCATTAAAAAAATTTTATCTACTTATCTTGTCCTCCATTTATTCACACTACGTTGTTAAACACACAGCAGTTAAAATTTATCATTGCATAGTCTTTGCAAATAATACTCTATCGATACTGTTTACAAATTACAGCCGTTCAGTTATAGGTACGTAAATAAAAAAAAACAATAAAACGCTGTTCGCCTTAAAAAATAAACATAAAAAAAATCATATTGCCAAGCTTAAGATATCATGTTTTGATATTATTTGCATATTTTATGTAGTTAAGGGACCATGCAAAATCGCGTTACCTACTTAATATTTATTGTTTACAAAAAAAAAAAAAAAAAATTTTAATAATTCGAGAATTAATTTGAATATAAAAATGTATCTGTCATAAGTAGGCACTAGAGGAACAGTTTTAAGACAAAAATAACATATTATAACATGTATGTATGGACAAAAAGCCGATATTAATATTTTTCTAACCACAATGTATCAACAACTGTCGATTGCATCCCAAAAAACGCTAAATCAAACTATTTTCTCTGTTTTAATTCAAAGTAGATTTAACACCATTTAAAATAGTATGGTGACGTGTACCTACTTTACGATTGTATTACTACGTGTACTATTGGGTAAACTAATTAAGTCAAATATTGACTATAGTGTATCTTAATTTAGTTGTAGATACTTACAATTAGTTGAAAATTCATGTGAACTGACCCAATAAAAATGATGGATATACTTCAAATTAATCTTAATTTCGTACCGATGGACGCGATTGAAACACAAGAAAGATATAAAAGGTTAAAATAGGACGCAATGGGATAACGCCTTAAAGTATGATGTGGGCTACTGCCTCATGGGTACTCCATTTAAATATATATAAATTATTCATTTTACCAATAATTATTGTGCTACATATCATTTTGTACTTTTTTATACTGCTTATTTCAAAATGTATACCTAAATATTTTCAAAAAAAATCAATGTATCTACTGTGATTCTCCCGCTCCGACGATCTTAAAGTTTGATTTTTCTCTTATTTTTATACCATTCATGTCATGCATCGTTAATATAACTCTATTTATGTCCACAGGTAATCGGCAGCTCGTTGTTGTTCGTGCACGACAGTAAAAACGCCAACATATGGCTGATCGATTTCGCCAAGACGTTAATACTTCCGCCAGACATCCGAATTAACCACACATCCGAGTGGGTGGTGGGCAACCACGAGGACGGATACCTAATCGGCATCAACAACCTGTTGGACATATTCACTGAGATGAACGCCGCGACCGCGTTTCCAGTCACGCTCATTGAAGTCACCGCCCCTTCCGAAGTCGCCTGAACGTCAACGACTTCCGCAGATTCCCTGCTGGTATCCTAATTTCTGTGTCCATCCTATTGACAATATGATAAATGTTTTTCGCAAAAAACCGAGAATCATTTTAAACAAAAAACAAAAACACTCGATTTTTGATAACTATTAAAATTCTGACGTTTTCCGTACCTACTGTAAAGTTTGTTTCGATTGTGACGAGGTTTTAATCATATTTCATCCTCCCTACCCCTCCCCCTCAAACTCGCGCATCAGCGGATTTGCCATCAGTATTAAAACAATGATCTATAATAAACGATAAAATATAAATATTATATTCATCATCGCGGCGTGTTGTATATGTATTATAATATTATAATAATATGATAGTGTGTGTTTGTGTGGAAATCCGATAATATTTAATAATTATTATTATATTTAAATATGTGTACGATAATGGGACTACTACGTGTGATTCTCAAATAATATATTAATTATTTAAACGTACGTTTTTATTTCAAACGTATATGACGTGTATATTATATAATAATTACTGTGCGTACGACATTATAATAATTTTGTAATTCATCAATCAATCTTTCATTGCAGTATCATGTGGTTTTTATTTCGTTATTTTATTTTATCGCTATTATTAAATTACCATTATTATTATTATTATTATTATTGTTATTATTATTTTCGAGAACTTTTTATTATTATTAGCCCTCCACTTCTCCATTTCACTGGCCAGTCGTTCGTGTATTATGCAAATAATACATTTTTTTTTTTTTTAATAACACATATACCCACGTTACAACTACGATAATAATAATAATAATAATAACGATAATAGTACCTATACTTTATTTTTACTTCACGAAAATGAGACGTCCTTATTTCGTTCTTCCGTTGCAGTGTGTGTGTGTGCGTGTGTATGTATCAAATTATTGATTCAAGTTTATTATTATATTTTTTTTCCTTATATTTTTATTTATTATTATTATTATTATTATTATTTTTTTTTTGTGTACAGAAATATTTAAATAAGACTTGTGAAAGAAATCCTTGTTATATTATATTATTTTTTATTTCACTTCGCACATGTGTAAATAATAAATCGTTATCGCCTATTTTTCTACCTGTTATTCAATTTTTTGTTTTTATTTCTTGATATGCGCCGAATAGTGGCGTATCTATGAGATGATGTTACAGTATCATAATGCACTACATTGCAATGATATGTGTGATCTACAGTTTAATAATTAGTTAAAAATGTAATCATTTTTTCGAACTTTTTAACTTAACTAATTTGATTGATGGTCGAAATAACTTATAGTTTTTTCGGTTGATTTAAAAATAATCTAACTTTAAAAAATGATAATTATAGTTATAATACTATAATATTTCTGTTACGATTTTTGATTAAAAATATCATTGTATAAATAGCTATATTAAATACTTTTTATGTGATCTACATATTTATTTTAATAAAAAAGTTAGTAATAGTTAACATTTTTTCCCACATAAATTTTAAACATAATGATTTAACTATTTGTTAATTATGAACTCTTAACTTATCAATATTGTATTTGACGTATATCTTTACTTGAATTAATGATTTTCATTAACTTGTGCACTTTTGTTAATAGGTACTACCTAGTCACTAGATCCCATTGAAATACAAATTAATGATTTCTGTCAATGTGAAGATCTTATGAACACACGAAGTCCTCTTTGACCGTAATATTCATAAATAATATAATATTATAATATGAATAATTTTATTCATAACTCTTCTACATTGATTAAAATTACTACATTTTAATTTTATTTAATGTATTATATATGTATTATATCTAATGATTGTAATTATGAATATTTCATTGGACAGTTATTTATTAGCTATGTAGGTGAAATAAAACTAAATGATTTGATTTGTGTGTTGTATATTATAATTTACTAATATTGTATACCATATGATCAAACAAAAGTAGGCATATCATTTAAATTTGTTTCGTGTAATTACACGACTTAGTTTATTCGATACCACGTTCATAATAGAATTTTAAATTTAAATCTGTTAAACTAGACTGAAAGTAAAATAATTATTAAACATAAAAGTTTTAGAAGAGATAAGTCCTTATACCACAGTTATATGCTAAAAAAATATTTTGAGTGTCACTTAGTGGATTATAGAGAAAATCTTATATTGGCATCACTGCAACGCGTCTTACTTACATTTAAAATAAAACGACAAATGTACTGTGTATACTTAGTACGTATAGCATATTTGCATATTAATAAACTAGTGATGGTGAACCTATGAAACTTTTCAAGTGTACGTATATAATTTGGTTAAATTGATTTGATGAAAAAAATAATTATTAGTTATAACACGATAATTACAATTATTTATTTTTTTGATAATATATTATTTTATTATTGTTTTATTGTGGCATAGTTTTTACATTGAGGTAGAGTTACACATAAATTACAAAACAATAATATAAATAAAATAAATAGTAATCGTCAGTTTTAATATAGTTAATACTCATATAATATGTCTTAAATAATAATATACAAAATATTTAAAAATTAAATCACATCATCCGCCTTACAGTGAATCACAAAATATACAGCAAATTAAAAACATCTTCTATAGACTGAATATAAATTATTCTCATAACATCAAAGCGTTCTACGCAACGACGTACCTATATTGCATATACGGTTCGCCGCACCGCGTACCTTCGATCATAATGAAATAAATGTAAACATAGACTATAGAACCATCACCAATCACCTCTATGGTGTAAAGAATAATGAATGGAAACAATTCATTTTGTTATTTCAAAATAAATGGTTATCATTTGATTTTATGAATTTTGGTTGTAATATTATTTAATATAATTTGACAGATCATGGAAAAACTCAATGTAAATAATGTTTTGTTGTATAATTATACACGTCTTATAAAATATAAAAAGAAATATATTTTATTGTATCTCACTGTAGGAACATGCGTACGAGTAAGATTGGGCAACATCAAATTTAAAAACTGTGGTATTCGGATAATTAATTTTTTAATTAAAAAATTGTTTTTTATCATTATGAAGATTAAAAATATACCTATTTTGCGTTACACAAATTATTGTTTGTGCATAAAAATTATTATTATTGTTGTTGTTTTATGAGTTGTAAATATTAAAACTATAGATTGTCAGAGTTCAAATACATTATTTCTGAATTTTAATAGAAGTTAACTATTAAAAATTAATTATTAATTATTTTGATTTACAAGGATATAATTTTATGGCTTCCCTATATAATTGTTACTAAACATTTCTTCTTTTTTTAGTGTGTATAATATACTTTTAACAAAATAAATTATTATACCTTAGTATTAAAATATTATGGCTTGAAAATATTCAGTTTAACAAAACAATTATATCTTAACAAACTTGTATGTATAATAGTTCTCGAACAATCAGCAGCGGCCATAGAGATACTTGAAAAAGTTTCAATCAATAAATAACGATAAAATAGGCAATAAAAAAAAAACGAATTTTTTTTATAAAATTTTAAAATTTTTTTTTTAATCATATCAAACGCGTGGCATTTGTTGGGTGGATAACATATCACATTGTATACATAGTTAAGTAAAATAAATAACATGATGGTAACAGAATAATATCATTACGTTGTGCGTTGTACCTAAACGAGAAAACGGTTTTTCAATAAATTATAATAATAATTAATAATGCAATATAAACGTATAATAATTACTATGAATAAATAATCATAAATCCATATTTCATGAATATATTATATACACAGACGTTGCTTGTAATTTTTATACATTAATTTATTATTATTTTTTTTTTTGATCCACGTCAGCGAACGACGATTGATTAGTAACAATAATAACGATCGTTGCATACTTTCAACCGTGAAACAATAATTGTTATAGTATTGTCATCGATGGGTGGGTGGGTAATGGGTATTATTTGCTTTCAGTCTTCGATGTTGAGCCGGACTTCACCTCCACTAGCTCCTATAAATCCTGCACCCGGCCCCCCAATAGCTCCTCTTCCCTTAAGGTCGGATTCGTCGGTAGTGCCGTAGATTGTTTGATTGTTGTTGGCCCCGGACGGCGTCGTCCAACACCGGGCGCTGCCATTGTGTTCTGCTGATCCCACTGTCGGCCTTATCGAGAACCTTCTGGCGCGCTTCTTCCTCGACCTTCTTGTGGTCGTCGCAGCCGCGGGCTGGTCGTGAACCTATAGTGAGATGAATTATAAAAATACTAAATTATTTTAACATTCCCAAAGAAGATTAACCATCAATTATAGCACAAATAATAAAATAAACCTCTATAAAATTGTATATTTACTCGTAAGCTAACGGTTGGTTCTCAAACGATTTATGTTTTATTAAAGTAATCCAAAAAGTATAAAACGTTAGGTTAACGATTTACTGTTTTACTGTCACTCAAATTATTATTTTCTACATTCAATGAAATGTTCATAATATTTAGACTAATTTTAAGCTATTTGTAGATATTTGAAATTTTCGGTTTTTATTTTTTACATATATAAAAAAATCATGGATAAAAAATGTCTATGCCCAATCAAAATGTTTGAACGTTTAAAAAAGTTTATTATTTACGTATAATATCTGCATGACTAAATAAACAGGTGTGTCAACTAATTTCATTTTTTTCTGTCATCGCGCACGCTGCGCAGACTTCAGACATGGAATAAACGATATAAACTGAATAATATCAATAATAGTTAAACTGTTCAATATTATTTATTAGCATCTATTCTGATCATGGAGGACATTTAATTCACAGTGTCGTTTAACTGACGCTGCAGCCGTAAAGGATCTGAAATTTACAATGGAGGTCTTGGGTTCTAAGAATAAATAGATATTATACAAATTTACAAATTGTATGTTAAGAATTTAGTCAACGGATCTCGTACAATGTATTAATGTGCATGTATTTAGAAACGTATAAAATATAATACATTTGTGGGTATGTGTACGACGAAAACAAAATAAATGTGTATTTTAACGTCCTCAGAAAACAACTTACTATCAGTTTAGTCGTATTATATTATTATGCATATTATCTCGTACGTCATTAGATACTCGCTTGACATTTTTTTTCTACGATATGATACCGTATTTTATAAAGTATTTTTATAGTTGTAATAATAAGTACGTATTTTATCAATCATTATTATAACTGATGTATAATAATAATAACTATTTACTATTTTAGAATATTAATTATCTTTCATTTATTAGATTGACATAACATTCATAGATTATGTGTTTGAATTGCGTTTTAAACGTCCTTATTATAAGATTATTTAAATACAAAACGCATTTTATTAATGTTCTAAAACAACGATTCCCAAACTTTAATTTTCAAGAGAATTTTTTAAATTTCATTAGAATATGATATCTTATTTTTTTAAACGTATTTTCATGTTTATTAAAATATATTTTAAATATAATACACATAATTAACTATGGAACAAAAAAAAAAAATGACGCTATCATAAAATTACTATCGTAAACGATATCATCGTAACCGCGGTCATAGTTCGGCTAGGAATTGTACCACAGTACCACAGACATCAATAATATTGTTGTACGGCTGTAAAAACACTATGTTTAAGCATAGTATTTATTTCAATATAATGTTTTCTGAAAATAAATTATGAAATCGTATTGGAAATGTTTTCTCGCGACTCACTAGTCTGTCTTTTATCATATTTTTTGACTGACACTCGTCTATTTATCCAAGTTCACACATTTGTCATCTTTCGCGTTGCGTTAAAATGTTAAAATCTGCCATATCTGGAGTTAATGAATTATGGTAAGTTTTGAATTATAGCACAATACCAAAACGGCCAATCAGTACTCGTTAACAGTAACGACACTCAGATAGCATGACTATGAAAACAGCTTCAGTGAATAATTATACAGAAAAAATTCGATAGAGGAAAAAGTTTTAAAAGACGAGCACCAATGTTTGAAACGTTTCTGAAGTTTAAACCGTTAGTTGTAGTAAGTCAATTAATCGTATTATAAGACATAAATAAAAAGTTATAAAATTAGTCCGCCCCTCCCCCCACCCCCCGTTATAGTTACACAGATTATTTAAAATATACAGGGTATTATATTTAGGATGCCGGATTTAATTTCGTAATAAAGTAATAGGAAAACTAGTTAAGAAAAAAAAAATTATAAATATACTTAATAGTTATAATTTTCCGTCTTAGTGAAACCATATGACTTTAGGATCAATATACATTTAAAAGCTGATCACGTAATTCAAATTCTAATTTCAACGTTCTTATAAGTATCATCATTATTATATAAGCAAACTCGACCAAGGTACTGGTTTGGTAACTAAAGACAGACAAAAAAGAGCTGGATCACAGCGTTTACTATGTTTTTAAACGTGTTTATTTAATCGATTGCGGACAGTCTTAAGGCGGGTTTCCACTGCATACGTGTACGTGTATAAAAATACTTGTCTGTGATTGGTTGGTATACATGGTAAG
>VUJU01002032.1:28526-44111 GCA_009835225.1 Aphis craccivora | reverse complement strand
ATGATAATTATCATTGTATACGAAAAACGATTCTGAACGAAGATGATTTGTCAGCCTAGGATATAATTTTCAGTGGTTGGTGAAAAAGGTGGTTTATGTTTTAATAGTCTGAATACATCAAAATTTAAGTTTTTTTATAATTATTATTAGCTAAATTTAAGAAAAATCTTATTAAATTTTCAACTCTTAGTTACTTATACAAAAGATTTGTATGAATTATAATTACAAAATAATTTGCAAATATTCATGGTTTTAACGAATTTTCGTCAATATTTGAACTTCAAATGCTAATAAAAAAAAATTGTGCCTATGTATTTTTATAATTTTTTAATTGCTATAAGAATAACTTATGAGGAACTTTGTATGAAATTTTCAAGTATTTTGATTGGGCCAAAAAAATTTTATCAACACTTCAAAAAAAAATTTTCAGTAAATTTGAAAATTTCAGTTGTCTATAAATAGCTCAAAAAAAGTTAAAATATTTTGAAATTTAAATCACGTAAAGAAAACGCGAATCTTAATAACTGGTAAAATTTTCAAGTATCTACGACTTATACTTTTTGAATAATAAATATTTAAAATCGTTTGAGGATAAATCGTTATCGTTACGCTATTTCATAAAAATTTAAAATTCAAACGCACTTAAAATTTTTCCTAAATGATGTTACGAGTTTTTTCTATAGGTACTCGAAGGAAAACTTAGTGTTGTATTTTTAATCCTTAGTTATTAACCCAAAAAATTTTATGATTTTTCAACTACAAAATTACTTACAAATTTTCGCGTTTTCGACAGATTTCGTAAAAATTTAAACTATAAACGCTTATAAATAAAAATTGTGAGTAACGATTTTTAATTTTTTTTTTTTTTTGCTACAATAAGAATAACTCATGATAACTCTTGAGGAACCTTGTATTAAATTTTCAAAATTTTTTGATCATCCAAAATTATTTTATCGACACCTTAAAAAAAAATTCTCATTAAAAATCTATCTATAAATATCTATAATCTATCTATAGGTCTATTAATAACTCAAAAAAGTCCAAATATTTTAAAAATTTAGCCATGTAGGTATTAAGAACAGTAACATAAACATTTGGCGAAAATTTCAAGTATTTACAGTAATTAGTTTTTGAATTACAACCATATAAAAAAATCGATTTGGTCAAAAACTGGTTTTGAGTAAAAATTCCTGTTTTTCCTTAATTTTTTTTTTGGTTTTTCCCGGTGCTTTTGAAAATTATTGGGAAATTCAAAAAATGACCTCACCAAAGCACCAACTAGATTCACTTACGAATCGGAAACCACCCCCAAAGTTTGAAATTGAAGCATTATTTCGACACGTTCTCGTGTACACAGACACACACACAAAAAAAAACACACAACATTGTAAAATCAATACATTATCATCGCTCCGCTCAGAATCTAAAAATTTAGTACACGTAATGTAAGTTCTTATTGAAAAATGGCTCTTAGTAAAATTTTAGTCGTTCATTTATTCGATATTATGATATAACATGATGTACCTTATCGGTAATTAAGTGTCCTGATTAAACTTAAAATTAAAAATATTATATTTTATTTTTAAAAAGTAATATTAGTTTAATTCAAAACTATGGAAATTCATTATTTTCATAATGTATATTATGTTGCGTCGACAGTTTTTTAGGAGTAAGTTTGTAACCGGTCATGAATGATTGATAGTTGCCAGTTGTACACGTACATGATAATGTAATAGTCACATTTAGGGATTTAGGATAAGTAGGTAATAATTTGACACAAAATTGGTTAATTATTATAATAAAATATTACTAATGCTTTATTTACAATTTTTTATTAGATGACTCATTGAATTTTTTTTTGGAAATTTTAAGCATCTAATCACACTCATATTTTTATTCCTTTTTAACTATAACATGGTTCACATAATATTATATTTAAAAAAAAGGACTACCTAAAAGAATAAAATGAGTTCCTATAGTACAGAAATTGAATTGTGATTAAAATATAATATACATAATATAATACTTAAAACTTTTAACGGCCGATTAATACAATGAACGTACTCGTCGATGGTTAGTATAATAAACGATACGATACTCGTCGTCCACAAGATTTTATTTTAAATAGTGCATATTATTATGTGAACTTCGATGGAGACTTGAAGTTACATAAGCAAATCTGAGAAAAAAGTCTGTGTTTAACATGTTTTTTTTATTTGATATAAAAGTGACTAACCATGAATTCATTGGGTTACGAATCTTGTTTCTAAAAACCAAATTATTTTTGCATAATAATACATATTGTATTGATTTTTTTTTAATATGTTTTAAGACTGTTTATGTGTTTTTTCTCTACTGAGTCAGACTTTTTGCATTTTTTTTCATTGGCTTCATAGCTTAGTTCTAAAATTATTTTGTTTTATCGAATATATAAATCAATTGTAAAAAAAAATAAAAATAAAAAATTGTTAGAATATATATTTAATAGAAAGCTATTTTTGTAAAGTTATGTGCATTGTCGCATTTGAAGTATAAATGCCACACGTGTATAACATATTATTATCAATTGATCTAGCAGATAGTATACAGATTAATGTAAATAGTAAATACGTATATTTGGTGGTAAATTTATTGTCTGTAAGTATTTAAGATCGATTTTATAGTGTTTAACAATTTCAGATGTAAGAAATCATTAATTATTAATAAAATATAATATAATAATAAAAAATATTATACAGCTTCCGGCTTAATGGCGGTTTCGTGTAACATGTTCAACGGTAATAGTTATATCATTGTAGTTATTGTTGTTGTAGCGTCGAGAGTACTGTCTCCATCCATTATTTGGATACCACCTCCACATGGATTCTGGATGATACCAGTAGCCTTCTTCGCGTTGGTATAGCCACCCATAGTTTTCGCCAAATCGCCTACCACCGGGCGATGGTTGAGACGGTCTTGGATACGATCGGTATCTACTATGATTATCTTCTATGTTGTAACGATCGCACCATACTTGATGCAAGACCAATAGTACAGAAATTATCTGAAAATTGTATATATTATATAATACAATAAGTATAGTTAATATATATATTATATAAAAATATAAATATATAATAATGAACACCTTGAAATCCAGTGTACTGGGAAATAGATATTTGTGTACCGGATCAAAATCACACAGAAACAGAATACTTACCGAAACCCTAATTTCATTATGAGTGGACTAAACATAGAAATTTACTAATGTTTTTTAAAATATAAGAATTAAAAAAAAAAATTACAATTAACAGAACACTTATGCAAAATTAGTTTTTGGAAAAATCAATTTTGTTATAATTAAAAATCTAATATTTGTGCAGACTTGAAATTGTCATCAAATAATTTTTTTCTTAAACATGATAAATTTTCAAGAATATTTATAATTTTATTTCTTTTTAGTTTATTTATATATACTTAAAACTATTAGCTTGTTCAATTCTATTTAAATTATGAATGATCTAATTTTTAAAAAAATCTTAAACATTTAATACGACGTTTCTCACAAGTTTGTTATATTAGCAAATTAAAAATATTGATAATACATAATTACACATATAATTGGCTGATTTCCAGATTATAACGTAATTCATAAACATACAAAACAGTATGACCAAATAGAAATTGCATTACAATCTTTTAATAATTGTTTATATTAACATATATTTTGTTAATTTATGATTAGGTAATTAAAGAATACAATTTATTAAAAAATATTAAAATATATTATAATATATTAAGTAAATTATTGAGACGATCTTATAAAAAATATTTAAGATTAAGACTAAAATCAAACCAACGAAATATATTTGTAAATTCAATTAAAGAATATTTCATTTTTATAATATCAAGGCACTAATAATGTAGATTAAAAATTTTAATTAAATTTTATTACATTTAAAAAATGTTTTCTCGAAAATTAAACTTTCAAGTTTTAACATTTTCTAACCAATCAAAATTATTATTATTATTGAATTTATAATTTTTTTTTTTTTTTTTATTATTAAAATTCCAGACATTTATAAAATATAATTAAATTATAACTAATATTTGTATTATTGGTATGCTGTACTTAGTTTCACTTACCTATAACTTTTTAACACCATTTTTCACTGTTTATTGTGTTGGGGGTGAGTGAAACTATACGAGTTTCAAACAATTTACTCAGTATTTATACTAATATATTATATTGTAATCATGTTTGTAATTTATTCAAATTAGTATTTTAAGTAAAATTAATTATTTGATAGCTACATATATCAAGAAAACATATTAAATATATTTAGTAATTAATAATAAAGGCTAACAAACAGTTTCCGCTCAGTTTATTGTTTTTTGTAATTTTGTATGCAATGATATATAATATTGAATTCAAATTTAAATATAATATTAATATAATATTGATACTTTTGAACCTAATGTACCTACTACTTATAATACAGCAGAACCCACTTGGCACTTGCTTAGATTTTTAAATATTACTTTTGTTAATATAACGTGTTGTTTTATATTTTAAGATTGAAATTAGCCATTTCCCATTAGATATGAATAATTTAATAATTATATTCAAATTTAAAACTACAAAAATAATATAATACATATTAAATTATTAACAGGTATTTTTTTTTATAAATATTAAAAACATTAATTTAAATGTGAAATAAAATTTTTTTTTTTTTTATTCCTGCACTACAATTAAATGGTCAGAGTTTGTTATATGTACCTATATTAATTATCTTACATGAACATTCTTATAAATATGATGGTAGCCTATCTGTAATATTTTTGACAAATTATACTTACAGAAAATATTATGAATCTTTTCATATTGTTTTTCAGTAACTATCATGAGATAAAATGTGTCTTACTGTGTAATCTATGAAAAATGGACTGAAAGTTTCACGAAAAGTTTTTGGTTTTTATGCATAGGTACTTATTAATTTATAATGAGCCATTAAGCGACATAAAAAAGTTAACCTTGGGAATCGAACAATCCAATTAAAATATACTTACCACCTACCAACCAGCATGTATTTTTTTTTTATTTATAATTATACTAATAATTATTTGTAAATTAGTGTCTAGGTAGAATATTTTTGGGAAACTCAAGACTTCATAGGATTATATCTACTTAAATAAATTCATATAGTAAACTATGAGTATTTTCAACCGTATATTATTATACAATTATTTGAGTTGTTAGAAAACTCATCTTAATTAGATAGTAGCTAGATATGGACGTATTATATTCATAATAATTGTTGTTATAATTAATATTAAAAAAAAAAATACAGAAAGACATCGTTACTGCACTGTACACCAATAACAATGATATATTTTACATTTACCATATATTTGTGATAATTATTTTATTATTTTTAAAAAATAATTATACATGTATTTATTATAATAGGTATGTATATATATTTTTAAATTTATTTAAATTATGATAATTTGTATGTGTAATAAACAATGAGTACAATAAGCACATTTGACGGTGACAAGGAATCAGGATGTGCGAGTGGGGAAGTCGCTCAGTGGTGACACACTAGATGATGCTCGCAATATTAGCTTAAAAATTTCATAAGTTTACACAATGCGGAGCATTAAAAATTTATGAGATATAAAAAACAGTAGAAAAATAATATCATATTATACTTAATGTGAAAGACGAAGAATTAGGCAGCTTGTATATACAGCACATATTCTATTATAAACAACATGAAACATTTGCATATAATTTCAATAGTACAATATATTATATTAATATAATTGTCGAATTTTAAATAATTTAATGTTACCTATCTCTTTTTTTATTTAGAAACAAAAACAAGTAAGATAATATAATAAGTGGATTGATCTCTGCAATAATTTAATTATATTAGATATACTTTGATGTTTAATGCTGAGGTATGTATACAATATTATGGTTTGGTCTATTTTAAATTTTAAGCAAAGAAATAAAAAGTAAGTACCAAAGTAAACAATTGTTAGTAATTATCAGTTGTTATATATTATATAATATATATATTATATTGTTATATAATCATACAATTCGTACTTACTACGTTTATAACGGTAAGTTTAAATTTGATTCAAATCAGTGTATCTTTTTAACACGGTTTTTAAATATTTTATAATTCATTTATTTCACTTTTTGATAAATGGATTAAATATTTTGCTTTTATTTGGAATCCTTTTAGTTGACTAATGAAGTAGGATAAGATTTTATCTTGTTTTCGTTAAAATGCAGATACACTTAGATTTAACAATAAAACAGTATGTATGATATATGTTTGATAAGTGAATTGCTATTTAAAAAAAAATTTAAACAACCGTAATAAGTATAAAAAACTACCTATCATTATAATTAGAGCCCTGATTTTTATGCAATAAAATGTATCGAAATATGCTGTATAATATGCAGAAAAAAATTATAAAAAAGGGATCAAATATATGCAAGAAAATTTATTTTTTAATTACATGAAATTCACAAATTAAAAAATGTACAATAATTAATAACTTAAATAAACAAAGTATATAACACATTTAATTTTAATATGCAATATGCCGATATATTTCGAATTTTGTAAAAATATAAAAATACAATTTCACCATTAGCTTTGGTAATGATTGTGCAATTGTAATGATTCGTGAAGATAACTGACAAAAATCCAAAAAAAATAAAAAGGAAAAAATAAGAAACTCGCCATAGAAATCCAAACTCTATTCCTAAGTTAACGCATAAGATTATATATGTGGAATTTTGAATGTAAAAACTAACCTTCATCAAGTATTGTACATAATGTGATTTTTTTCAAAAAAACAGTATTTCGTGGCTTTTCACATTAAATTCAAACATAATATTCCATGTATCTTTGTTCTAAAAGATACTTCGATTAAGATACTACCTTAAGGTGAATAATGCGTTTGTAAAATGATGGTATGAATTGTACACTATACAAAATACGAAAAATTAGTATTTTTTTTAGAAAAAACTGACAACAAGTGGCTGTTAGCAGAATAAGAAAAATAAATTTGACATTTTTTACGTTTTTATGCATGTACCTACATTAATTAAGAAACGTTTTGGATCATATATGTTGAATTTTGAATCTGAAAACTTATTCCTTCACCAAGTATTGAACATAATGTGATTTTTTTTAAAAAAAAAACGGTATTACGTAGTTTTGGACTTTAAATTCGGAGATATTCCATATTATTAATGTTCTAACCGGTACGTTGGCGTTTTTTTTTTAATGTGTGAAATGCGTTTGCAAAATGATGGTATAAATTTTGCACCTTGAAAAATACAAAAAACTAGTATTCTCAGAAAAAACTGACAAGTGGCTTTGGTCTCAATATGAAATGTAAATTTGATATTTTTTATGTTTTTATCCGTGTACATTTATGATTTATAATAATGTACAGGATGTTTGTTTGGCATTATGTACTTATATTATAGCGACATCATATCATTATCAATAATACAAATTAATAACCACCTATACTAAATAATATCTGCGTAATACATTGTTATTACCATTTTGAAAAATTGTGTTGATTATCCAAAACATTTCTATTAAATTATATTTCCCGAATCCTGGCTAAATGTATTCTATAGAACTACTAAGTTTCAATGGCATGGCCTAATTAAATATCCACGGATTTAGCCTTCCTTAAACTCCGTTAAATATAAATTGTACATTTCTTAAGATGAAAGATATTTACTATTTTTTTTTACAAAGTGTATATGCTAAGATTCTAAATAAAAAATCCTACCTAGAAATAAAGTTTTCTATTTTTACCGATTTTTATCCTTTTTGGTGATAAATTTAAAAAATACTTTCTTCGTGTATTTCTACATCATAAAGTGAAACTATCTTATTAAATTTCATACTTATAACTTCAGCGGTTCCGAATAGGCGATGTTGATCAAGGGAGTTAGCAGTCAGGACTCAGGGCATGCTATTTTATATGTATAGATAAATATGACAATAACTTTAGAATACTGCTAATGTGTAACAGCTATAGTCAAAATAATAAAAAACCATAATAAATTTTCAATTTGTTTTACACATATTTTATTTTTTAAGAGAATTTTTTCAACATCTATAATATTAAAAATGTTAATTCAATAAAATCTTATACAACCTTATACACTAACACATATAAATATAATATATTATGTATTATATTAAAACTTGTTATCACTCGTACGTCTAGCAATAACACATTATTATTATTGATTTTGATTTATACATTTTTATATTTTGGACAACAGTAATGTGATCGTTAAAAGTTGTTATTTGTAACACAATATATTTAATATTATTATATATTTTATTACAATAAAATTTACTTTCCTATTTTTTTTTTTTTTTCATAAGTACTTAACAATGTTAAAAAAACATTTTATGCTTTGACTTGATTATAGAAAGCACCATTACTAAACCGTAAAAAATGCTTTTTTATAATACAATGATTTTGATTTTTATACTCTAGCCAGATTTCAGAAATCTTAACCACAATAACGTACTTAACTGAATGCTTACATTTATAACAAATAATAAATCCAATAAATAATAATAAAAAAAAAAAACAAATGAATTTGAAACAATCTATATGTACGCTAATCGTTTATAATGTTGTCATTTAATTAGTAATCGATTATCCTGTACGATTACTCTACTATAAGGGTTTAAAAACCATGACGTTTTTGGGCAGTAAGTTCAAATGACAGTTTTTTTCTTATTTTTAAAAATCACTGACAACTTACTTAAAACTTAACTTTACATTAATTTACATTGTGCAAAAATATTTTCCGTGTATGGTGCTCACATATCACGTGGAATTTTCCATCACGAAGATTTATTTTTAATATTTATTTATTTTTAAATTTTAATTATGACTAATGGCGCCTATATCTAGGTACATAATGAATAGAGCGCGAGAACCTATATTAAAGGTTTCAATGATAAGGATTTAAAATATAAATCAATAGAAAAATTTTTTTTATCGTTAATCTTCATCTGCATCTGATGTTACTGAAATTGGCAACAACATTACCAAAAAGATAATTCTATAATATATTATAGCTACATGAACATAAAAGGTGGAAAATGGAAACATTAATTAAATAGGTACAAGAAATTGACGTTTTAAATATTTAAAAAGAATTTTTATACAGACAATACCAATTAAAACTATTCTAAAGAAATTTTCTGTTAGGTTGGATACTTTTTTAAAATATCTAATCATTAGTCATTATTCGTAATGAATACCTTTATATATTATTGTATTGTTGGAGCTATATTGACAATAACCATAAAACTGGTTGGTTTTAGTTTTTTTGAAAATTTCATAAGTTTTTATATTTTCAGTATACCTATTATATTTAAAAAGTTGCTCTTTTGTGAATTATTCAGATCATATAATGGCCTTTACATTTTTAAATGTTTTTCTAAGTATTCGCAACAGATCTTAATTTGTATGCATACTACATATTTATTATTATAGATCATAGAAATGAAAATAATTTCATGCACGGTCGAAACAAACAAAAACAGTCAAAGTAAGATGTCAGACTTTCGGTAATTTTCTTTTTTACAGTAATACAAATGATTATATGATACAATATTAAATATATATCATTTAATAATTACTGATTTAAAATTTTAAATGAGATTTTATTTTTAATTATAATAAAATTGTATTATAGCTACGCAGTTCGTTACGCCCAACGTTGTACACGTCTTGTACAGACGTAGTTCTAAGAACTAGATATATTGCTATTAAAAAAAATCACATTTTAAGCATTCTTTACTGGCAACTTATATTCACATTATACATTATGATATAGCGTAATATGACTTGTTAAACAACAAAAATTAATAATATTTTATCTTATCGATTAAATTATATAAATTGTATATAATATATATGTATTATATATACGTATATATAAATCTTAATTTTAGATTAAATATTCCTATCGAGTATACACTTTCGGTCGGGGGCGGATGTGTTCATATTATATTAGACTATAAACGGTACAGTGTATTATGCCAGGGGACGTGAAGAGTTTTAATCCGACGTAAATGGAATGATAAGACAACGTGAGATGAATTAGATATAGCCAGTATATCATATGACATCTGTTCTAAACACGCGAGTGTCTTATATATAATATATTAAGTAAACGAAGTGTAGGTTTCTATTATTAAAAATAGCTTAACCGTGACCATTAGACCACAGAGATACGATTGTGTAACTGGACATAAGTTAATGGTGGACGGAAAAAGACGATGGTCAGTAAGTTGTTGTTCGTTTATCTTTGATTTCGTCAACTGAATTTGGTTTATTATATTTATATAAAAGAGTATGAAAGAAAACAAGAATTAATTGATTGTTAATTGTTTCAAACAACTAGAACATTTTAGTGGGATTACGAAATAAAATTAAAGAACTTTTTCTTGTGATATTACGATAAAACTATTTAATTGGATTTATATGAGAATAGTAAAATATGTCATAACGTTGAAAAAAAGTTTGAAAAGTTGAGAAAAATGAAACGTTTTTAAAACGTAATTTATTTTATAATGGGAATATACGATTAGAGGAAAATGACATATTTTCGTTTGCTTAAGTGTCATATATTTTTTCTATATTCCGTATATATACGTATAATTTTAAGTCAACGGTCACATACATTAATAATCTGTAGCTTAACGACTATAAGACAAAAACTTTAATCGGGTTTTAAAGTCATCAAAACGGCAGCGATTTCGGTTATAACTTTCCATCTCACCCTGTTTATCATACGGTATGTCGTCATAGTGGCCTTTGCGCATATGAATATAATACAGTTTTGACGACAAATAATATTATATAGTATGGAAATTGCTCATAAAATATGTGTAATTAACATCCGAGAGCGATTTTTAATGTCTGATATCATAATATATGGACTTGTTAGATCGTATTTACAACCGTATAAGTCGCGTATTAATTTCTATAAAATGTCTAAATATGGTTGTAATAATATAACGAAATATACTATTTGAGATTGTGCTTAAATACAAATTGAACTTTAATGAAACGAATATTGATTGACGCAGTGTACAATTTGTGTACGTCATATAAATTATCGGTATGATGATGGGCTCATATGCATACATTATTTGGTTAACTCACGCAAACGGATTATCCATATATTTTTACGTGATACTTCATCGTCTTGATGGGTAGTGAACATGGCTAAAAACACGAAAAACAGAAGAAAAAAACGACATTGAGCGTTTGTAATTAATTAATTAACTCGAAAGGGGAATGACGAAACGACAGTATAGGTTGCAATATTATTCGACGGCTTATGAAGAACGCCGATGGAGTTTTATGTTGACTTCTATGAGGTATAAACATGGTATATTATATGTAAGAAAACTCTTGCTCTTCCAATAAATTAAAATTTGGATGGAATCGATTCGTGCGCGTCGGACACGCGAACAGATTTTCCCGACAGATTTCATATAAGGACCCTGTCTCTTTGTATCTGTCAGGTGTGTAACAAATGAATCAATTAATGGTTTCGTTTAAAGGTAAAATATTTGAGCATGGAGAGTAGAAAAAAATTACAAAATATCGATCGAGATGGTAATCAATATAATATAATATAATGTGGAGTGGACACGTTTTATATTATTTTATTATTAATCATAATAATATATAGTTTTCGGGAGATCTGGTTGATTATTCTATTAATAATAATAATAATTGTATCGATGCGAGTAAATGCACTTCAAGTTGAGAGAAGATTTAGGCTACACAATGACTACGTATATAATAATATAGAGATTCGTGTAAAAAAAAAAAAAAAATTGAAAAAAAACATACTCGATAAACCAATAATAGAGCAAAATAACAATTGTAACAAATAATAATAATATCAAAATAAGCGAACAAAATCGATCGTATAATGGAAATCGTTTGATGCAAAAACGGAAATCCAAATACATAAAATTCGCGTCATTTATATAATATCTGCGTGTCGTATGTGACAATAATAATAATAATAATAATAATATCAAAATAATATTATAATAATAATAATATGACGGAGACGGCGGCGAAGGTGGTGACTCGGCGCAATTATAGCTGATTACTTGTCCTCGTCGACACCCTCGCGGAACAGGTACGTGGACCAGTAGGACATGTTGAACATGGCGAACACCATCGGGAACAGTATGCGGGATATAACGTCGATACGCTTGGACCTGGTCGGAAACTTGGACATCCAAGACTTCCAGCACGAGTTCTTCTCCATCGGCGGCGTCTGGTGGATGATCTGGCTCATCTTGTCCCGGGACATCATCAGCTCGGGGCGCATCAGCGGTTTCTGCGGAAATACACGGCGCGCGCGCACCGGGACGCTCGTTAAACATCGTTGACATTACGATGTGACCACGACGACGGGCCTATTGAGCCTAACGCCGATCGTGCCACATGGGACGGTTTGGAATTTTTTTTCTTTAGTACGAATCTTTGCAAAGAACGAAGAACTTTTTGCGAAGAACGAGAAGATTAAAAAAAAAAATTCCAAAACCCGAGTAACGTATACAGTGTTCCGATTTTTACCTGGTCACACGTGTATAATATATTATAATTTAATATTTATCGGTTCACGACTATCCTATACCAATGGTTTTTTTTCGCGGCAATCGATTTTTGTGATTTTAAAAAAATGTATTTTTTTTTTTTAGGAAGCTAGTAGCTACCAAATAGTTCAGAAACATATTATTGTATCAGATATTAATGGATTACTCTGCATACGTTACTGTTTGCTACCATTTCCTGTTAAAATCGTACATTTTCATTTTTCGGTGGTAAATAAATGATGTTTTTAAACTTTTACATTTATGTCATATAACGAGTGTACTATAATTCATGCGTTTATGAATAGAAATATAGAACTCATAAATAATGAAAGTCATAAAACCACCTATCTATGTATGTAGGGTTTGAATTATTGTCTATAACTAAAAGTACAAATTAATAAATTAACCCTATGACTTTAACTCTGGTTTACCATTATGGTTATACATTTATGACTCCGTGTGAAACATACTTTGTGACTAAAAAGATACAATTTTTTTAAAAAAACAATATTATATATTTAATCTATAGCTACAAATACCTAAATATATTCACTATATTTAAAATTTAAATGTTTCTTTTAAATTGTGCAACGGGTACGAAAGGGCTGTAATCTCGTTATGCGGAAACGAGTGATGGCGGAAAAGGAAAAGGTACGATTTTAACGGAAACATGGTTTATGTCTATGTGTATATAGTATATACACCTGCAGTCGCGCACCTAAGAATTTCATAGTGATTTCATATTTTATGTGTTGAACTCTACATCGGTAAACAACAAATATTGAAATGTTTGTTTGAAAGTCAATTTAAATAATACAGTAATATTACTGCAGTGTGTAAAATAAATACTCGACTTTCTTATTGTTGAATTTTAAAATTATGTACTGGTTTTAAAAAAAAATAAAATTGTTCAAAGTCATCTTGAGATGAAATTTAGTGCTAGTGTCAAAATTACTGCTTTTCTTCAGGTGCGTAACTGTATATAATTATATTACATAATATATTATATATACCTACATACCTATTATGATTTCAAAATACCGTAGGTAA
Source organism: Aphis craccivora (assembly GCA_009835225.1). Classification (NCBI taxonomy): domain Eukaryota; kingdom Metazoa; phylum Arthropoda; class Insecta; order Hemiptera; family Aphididae; genus Aphis; species Aphis craccivora. The sequence continues at coordinate 30,366 of VUJU01002032.1, read as the reverse complement.
AATAATATATAATACGAATACACATACAAGTACGTATTCGTCATTGATACGGTTGATTTAAAAAAAAAATTAAAAGAAAACCATTCGGGCTAGTGCCAAGCTTTCGCATTAACCGTGTACGGATATTTCTCGTGCGACATTCGCGCTGTCCATCTAAATTCTCGTCGTAATGGAAAATATAGTATAATAATATAATTAAAAAAAATACTGTTGTCGGTTCGCACATTATTTTTTGATTTTCTGTTTACAGAATTATGAGCACAGCAAACGCGTGTCGAGTACCTATCGACAAGTATTTTATTTTTTTTTTTTAAATTAAAACTGTTTTTTTTTCTCGGAATTTATAACATTACGAGAGATGGCGGCGCCGTGTCGCCCGAGAAACTATTCACCTAAAGGATGCAGACCATGCGGATAATGCAAACATTGATTCCCAGCTTTTCATTTGAAAATAAATAATGAAAAATGCGATTGTAAATAAATTAATAATATAGTTGAAAAACTAAAATCAAATTATACTTGAATAAAATAAAACGATTACAGGTATGACGAAATACTGTAGCATCGGTAAATGCATAAATAAACAGTTTGAAAATGTTAAGAGTTTAAAATTTCATAAGGTAGATTCATATTCGAGAGCAAATAAATAATATAAAGAACTCAATAAGTGCACTACAATATGTATATTCTAAGGTCGAACTATAATCACCGATAGTTAAATGTGTTAGGTATTATTGTGTTATTGTATTTTAAGGTTTTTTTTTTAATCTCACTGATTGTTTCTATGTTTATCAATAGGTTGGCCCAATCAGTATAAGAAGAAAAAAAACCATTTTCGAACATTTAACAAAATGTTATTAATGATTAAATTTGTTATTATACGTGTCCCGTTTTATAGTGTTTGGCCTGTTTTACATTTGTTCACAGTAATAATATCCAAAAAGTCAGTATTATAATTTTAGTCAACTAACAAGCATTTTATCCACTATGGTGTATAAATATACAATTAATGTATTGGAAAATATATAATATTACTATACATAAAAATCATTGTTGAATAGAATGAAACAAAATATTTTAATTTTCCTTTGTCATTTCTATGTCTTCCGAAAATCGCGTGTTGATTTATTTTACTCAGTTTGTTAAAATTATTTTTCGTTTAGAATCAATGCATTGTGTAAAATGTATAATGTACAAAATGATTTTTTTAAGAGTAGTAACTTTCATGCAACTCTACCATATTATATTGGTCTTATTTTTTTAGATGTTTGTTAATAAAAAAAAAAAAGTAAAGACTGTTCGTTTAATATTCAATACACGACGTTGTGTAACTGTGTAAGTAAATAATATAACGTTAAGTATATTATACGTTTTTAAATTTAGCTTCATGTAACAATAGGTAATCATAAATAGATTTTTTTTCATTTTTAATCTAAAATCGATATCGATTTCACCAATAATAAATGATAAATTAATAATAAATGCACGATATTATGTGTTTAAAAATTTTCAAAATAAAATTTCCAGAAAAGTTAATATTTTTTAAAAATATAGGATAATATTACAATAATGTAATAAATATATTACTTTATTAGATATAATATGAGCGTTTTCCATTAAAACAATCATTTTGTATATTATGCATATTACCTACTATAGTATAGGGAACGAGACGAATAATTAAATATTTACTGGCAGTACCGGTGGAAAAGACACAGCTTGATGTGTGTGTTGAACGAATACTGAACTTAAGTAGTCTCCTAACACTAAGGGGGTTGTAGTGACTTGTGTCGGTGGTGATGATGAGATGTAGGAGGACAGTGTTAGCAAATACGGGTGG
>VUJU01002032.1:0-24521 GCA_009835225.1 Aphis craccivora | reverse complement strand
TTTTTCAGAAAAATTGAAAATTTCAGTTGTCTATAAATAGCTCAAAAAAAGTCAAAATATTTTAAAATGTAAATTATGTAAAGAAAATGCCAATTTTAATAACTGGTGAAATTTTCAAGTATCTACGACTTAACCTTTTTGAGTAATAACAAATATTTAAAATCTTTTGAGGCTAAATCGTTGTTACGCTATTTAGTAAAAATTTAAAATTGTAACGCACTTAAAATTTTTCCAAGATGATGAGTCGAGTTTTCTTTATAGCTACTTCAAGGAAAACTTATGGAAAGCTTAGTGTTGTATTTTTAATCCTTAGTTATAAACACAAAAATTTTTATGATTTTTTAACTTCAAAATTACTTGCAAATTTTCGTATTTTCGACAGATTTCGTAAAAATTTAAACTATAAACGCTTATAAAAAAAAATTTTGACTAACGATTTTTAATTTTTTTAGCTACAATAAGAACAATTCAAAAGGAACCTCGTGTTAAATTTTCAAAATTTTCGAAAATTTCAGTGGTCTATAAATAACTCAAAAAAAGTCAAAATTTTTTGAAAATTTAACTGTATATAGATAACACTAACATGCAAATTTGGTGAAAATTTCAAGTATTTACAGTGATTAGTTTTTGAATTACAACCATATAAAAAAATCGATTTGGTCGGAAACTGGTTTTGTGTAAAAATTCCCGTTTTTCCTTAATTTTTTTTTTGGTTTTTCTCGGCGCTTTTGAAAACTATTAATTTGAATGAATTTACAAAAATGACCTCCCCAATACATCAACTAGATTCATTTTCTATCGGAAACCACCCCCAAATTTTGATATTGAAGCATTATTTCGACACGGTCTCGTGTACACAGACACACACACAAAAAAAACACACAACATTGTAAAATCAATACATTCAACGCTCCGCTCAGAATCTAAAAAGTGTAGTTAGAGAAACAAAATTCAAGAAGTATGTTTTTTTAATGAAGACCTAGAAAAAAGAGTTAAAAAAAAATATACAAATTAATAACTAACAAACTAATATTCAAGGAAAAGTGTTCAGAGATTTTCAGAATATTTGGTGTAAGAAGACTAAGTTAATACCAGTTATGAGTTGGTGAAAAAAGGTGTAAAAATGTTCAAAGAGCTATGAATTCATTTGAAAAAAAGAAGAAGTAGCATGGATTTCAGGCATATTTATGATGTGGTTGATGAAATGATTGTGAAATGAAGTGATGAATGAAGAGAAAATGTGGAGTATCGTTAAAACGATGCAAATGCCAGATTCAGGATTCTGTTAGCTAAAGTCTTATTTATTAAAAACTTCAAATTAATTAAATGTGCAATTTTAAATGTTATGTGAAATTTTAATTCAGTTTTAAATTACCGTTTGTATTATTACTAATATTTTAAAATGTATTATACCGTATAAAGTGTACCTTAATTGAACATATATGAGGAACGAGGGTAAATAATCTAATATGGTATCTAATGTTGACCCCCAAATAATAATATAGATATAATCCTTAGGACCAAACCAAGCAGTATCACTAAAAACAAATCGCTTAATCTAGACAGAAACTACTTTATCTAATTTTCTCGGAATAATCAGTGACTGCCAACTGTATTTTTAAGATATAATATTATAATGTATTGACTACAAAAAATAATACATTTATTTGATCACACACGGATAAGTTGATTAATAAATTGCAGCAGTGTTTCGGGCGTGTCTAAATTAATCGACTAGTATTTTGAAACCAACTAAATGAATACAAGTTTTTTCGGATATAATAATATTAATAATGGCGCGTATCTTTGCAATGTAAAACTCTTAGGTACTTCATATTGATTATAATTAATAATATAACTATGAGGTAAGCATAACGTAGTGGGACATTAAACATGTATTATAATTAGTTATCATAATAATAAGAATGATAAAAATGACGATCAAGACAATAATTATAATTACAATTAAGATCTAGATAATAAAGTAATATAATTACGATAATGATCAAAATAATAAGGATAACGATAACGACGTCGATTCGAAACGAATATTAGCGCTTTCCAAACGTCCATTAGGACGCCACAGACGTCGTTAAACTTTTCCCCAATTTTGTTTTTATTTATATATATATATATTTCTTTTTGTAGACGGTTCCGTGGTATTTAATTGGATACTGGTACCACGTGGAACATCACAAAATGAAGATATTCGCATAAGTCTCATTTGAACGTAATATGGTCAAAGCTATATGCTCGATATATTGAATAGGTATGTTACAGAAATGGCCACCATGGGTAATGACTTCCTTTATTTTAATTTTTTCACGAGTATGTTCAAATTAATTTATCGAATTCAATCGCATTAGGTATTAAAAGCATTATTTTTTAAACTCTCATAAACACCACATAAATAAATCAATTATAATAATTACAACAAATATATTTTTGTTACATAATATTTAAGATCATTAAATAAACATGATTTGTTAATGAAAACAAATTAGGTTAAATAATGGCTCAAAAATGTTGTAGATTAAATAAAGCTATTTAAGTTATAAATTATAAATATATATATATTTAAATAATAATAATAACAATAATAATAGTGTACAGAATGTATATGTGTGATAGTGACATTATAGTACAATATAATATGATAATATATAAATATGTGTTTCTCAACACAGTTCATATAAAAACAACAGAATTATTTTATGGATAAAATAATTAAAGAACAATAAAATAAAATTAAAATTAAAACTGTGGTGGGATCATAACTCCATACAATTAGGAAAGTTATTATTATTATATTTTTTTAATTTTCCAAAAGTACTTATGACAAAATAATAATAATAATAATAATAAAGTTAATCTATAGATTTGAATTTTAACGAATTGACTGAAAACGTGAGTAATATATTTTACGTATTCCAAAGTTTTTCAATCAGAGTAGTAATATCATTCATTTGCAAATTATTGGTGTGATGGTGTTTTTTGCATCCTGTATCGGTTTCGTGTCTTCTCGCATTTTTTGGCTATAATTAAATAAATTATTATTATTGTCTTATGAAAATATTGTAAAATAAATTAATATACTTACTGAGCTTAATCTTGTTATCTGGACAGTTCTGCAAAAAAAGAAACAATCATTTACTACATATAGCACAATAATGAAAATGAATATTAATTTAAGCGTGATTTTAAATTTAAGCGTAATATCTTAAATTATCAATTCAAGTGACATATTATTTTGTTGTCTTTACGAAATTCTTAATTATCTATAATATCTTTGCAATTTGTTGCAAGTTTGAACAATAAAATAATGAAAATGATGAAATAATAAATAAAATAAAACAACTCCATAAAAATAATAGAGTGAAGAAGTCTGTACAGTTAGTAGAGGCACTTAATTATGATTATTGTGAAATACATTATTTTGTAAAATGAAATAAATGATACAAATTTAATCATCTGTAAGTTTTATACTTCACGCGTGTATAGTTACGTATATTGTTTAATTATTAATATTTATTAATAGTGTGGGACAACTTTTAATGAAAAACTTTATGTAATATTATTATTATTTATATTTATTAAAAAAAAAAATAATAATAATAAATAAGTATGTCGATATTATGCAAATATTAAAAATGTATTTTTAGTTTTAAGAAAAATACTAGAATGTATTCCCTTGTCGAATTATATAGATACACTATTATTAATTTCTTAGTTTATTAAATATTCTATTATTGTACAAACATATTTTGTATTTATAAAACAATCAAAAACATATTATATTCAATTCAAATTCATAGCATTATTATTACACACTGATAAATTCTATAATATTGTATGTATACAAATAAAACAATATGTTATCTTTATCATAGATCAGACAAAAAACAATTAGAATTGTTTTTCTTGGTTTTAAACGAAGAACTATAAAATAATTTTATTTAGCAGTTTTCAAAATATTATACTAATATTACTCATAAAATATTAAGGATTATTTTTTAGAACAAAAATTAATTTAATTTGTCAAAAGTTCTAATCATACTCTTGAAAAAAAAAGGTTTATACTCGTATATACTTTTATCCTATTAGTTCTTTAAATCATAAAAATACTAGTAAAATACTCAACTTGTATTGACATATGAGTAGTATGAATGTATGATATAATTTTTTTTATTGCTAGATAAATATTATATAAGTATATCAATAAGAACATAACATTGCGTAAGAAAGCCTATTATTGTTTAAAGTTTATATTTTTTTTATAAATATTCTTTAAATTCCTGATGAATGTTATATAATACTATGTATAGAGTACATTTATTTCGAATTGTAAATACATAATGTTACTTTTATTTATAAAACACGTTCGTTTGATTCTCTAACCTATCAAAAAGAGTATTGACTAGTTGGTACTTATACTTCATACAAATGATGTCGTTGTTCGAATAAAAAATCGACTCAAACTTTCGAAACAGAATGTACATTTTCCGTAGTACAATAAAACGTTACGAGCTAAAAGCATGAAAGATAAAATTTGGAGTGAAAAATGCACATTAAAATATGTATAAAAAATATACAGCTTAAAAGTTAAAAGTTGAAAAGAGAGTTTTGATGCAATACGAATACATCTTAAACTGAATTGTGTGCTTCGCGCTTTAAGTACAATATTTGTTTTGTATTGAATATCAAATTCTATTGACGAGTTGTTATTATTTTAATTGAAAAATTACTGTTTAAAATGTAAGTACTGTCGTATATTATAGGTTCGTGGAATTCCGATGACCAAATCACAAATCAATGTTTAACGACAAGTTTTCTCCGTGTGGAGGAACGCGATAAGCTTTTGTGCCGTTGGTTGATTGTGCTCGTACGTCATAAAATAATATTACTACCTATTACACCACTCTAGTGTAATATGTACATATGATGCTTGTAAACATTGTTTTTGGATTACACAACAAATTATTCATTCGAACGTAAAAAATAAATGGAATAAACAACAGTGTTTCGAACTTACCGATTCGTATTCAAGCCACAGACAGTGTTGGAATTGTACGTATACTGGATTGCATTTGTTTTCTGTTTCTTCTGCCGGCCATGGAACTGAAACAAATTTTACGATTTCATAATAATACTGAACTATTTTTCATTTAAATCATTTTCGTGTGTACGGTGTATAAACTTATATAGGTACAATGCACTCGGTAAATTATAATATTATTTTGGTATCTATTATATTATTATGTATAAATTGTTATTTGGTTGAAAGTATTAAAGTGATTAATCAATAACGTGATTACGGAGATTCGATCAACAGTTTTACGAACTAATTCGAGTCTAAAGTTTGCATACTCAATTTTTTAATTGATTCAAAACAAAGAACAATATGTAAATAAAAAAGGGATTTGTAATTGTATTTATTTTGCAATGAAATAATGTAACTATATAAATATTATACCAGCTAGTGTGCATTATGCTGAAGCTATATCATACAATCTAATTTCATCATCAAATATAGAAAATGTTTTAACAAATAAATAAAACATTGTATACTGTTCGATGTTTTCAATAATAATGTACTTTGTTATTATTATACTATTAATATGTTTTCCTAATAATTTCATTATCGAATAGCAATAACAAATACTAATGAACCATCGTATTGAATATAGCAATGGATTATGTTATTTCAAAAAATAAATTTTCATTCAAATTGGATTATTGTATAGTAAATTAATTTATATTCAAATGACTATAATGCAGGTACCTATTTTAATATTATAATTTATTACTCAAACTGCTATTATAGTTTTTAAAATGTGTAAGTACATACGACACGCCACTTTAAGTTATATCGATTTGTTCGGTACTATTATTTTGCACTTAATTTTCGTTTCCAATATCGTTATGTTTTTACATAATATACGATACTTATTGTCAATGATTTCGTATTTATTATAAACAAATAAATTAATATTTTAGTAAAGTACCTATAGTGTGATTTTCAAAGATAACGATATTAATATAATTTTTTGATAAATAATAATAAAAATAGTTGGAATGAAAAATATGTGCATACAAGTAAAATTCTAACGATATTTTGAAGATATTATGTTTATTAATTACAATGATAATTAAAAAAAAATTTACGCTGAAAAGTATTTTATATTATACCTGTTTTAAGGTACTTCCGGTGTACTACCGGTATGTTAACCAAAACCGTTAACCATAATGGAGAGTTTGCCGTTTTCCCAAAGCTCATATTACAAAGAAACTTATAATGTGGCAATCGTTTTACTAGGTAGGTAACTATATAGAAAATGCCCCTATATAAATAACAGAAGTTCTAAGGCTTTTTGTCGAATCGTTCATTTATACATTTTTTTTTTTTTGTATGGATCGTTAACATTGATGGGTTTTCGATCAAAACGCGTTTGTGATGAAAGAATAAAATATATTCTTATTTGCCCTTAATGTTTAATACCGACTTTAATTTTTAAATATAATTAAAAAATGTTGAGGTCACCATAGATACTAACTTTAAAATTGAACGTAAAAGTTATACCACGAGTGCGTGGTATCTACTCGACTGAACTACGAAAGTAATATTTTAAATTATGTGCTGTTCCTTAAATTATACTGAAAAAGTAGCTGGGAATTAATTATTAGTGTCGTTATTATTTTTTGAAAACGTACTACATTAATACTCAAGACATACATTATTCAATTAGCTGTTTTTCCAAACCTTTATATTTTCTTGGTGATTTTTCACCAAAACGTAATATTTACATGGAATTACAAAACAAAAGAATTTTGATAAGGAACTATTTTAATAATTGATATCAAATATTTTATTCGAAAAAGTACTATCTTCATATTTTAAATTTTTTTTAACCTTTCGAATACTCATTTTATATTAAGTACTATTAACCATAATGAATATAACCTGTTTTAAAAAACGCTCCATTCCCGTAATAAATTACAAATCAATTCAAAAATACTAACTTGTGAGAAAAATTAGATTAAGAAACATGTTATACGTGCATATACCTGAGGAACGTTATATATTCGTTATACGCGCTTATCGGTTCTCGACGGTTGTGATGTTTGCTTGTCTATAATATAAAACGATTGAATTCTATACATTTTTAGGTTTTCAAGTGTTATTTTTAAAAATTCCGATAAAAGCTTCGTTCAATATATGATGGTCATCGGATGTATTGTTTTCCGTGGTGCTCGCTGCCTTGTAAAATTATATACAGAAAATATAAGATATGTGGATATACTTACTGTAGGTCTCCTCGAGGCATTTGTCCAAGGCTTTTTGTCCTATTTGTTTCTGCCACTGTTCTTTGAAGACGCTCTTCATAGCGTAATCAGCTATAAACGTTTTGTTCAGTGAACCGTCTTCGGTGAGCTAAATTAATTTTAAATAACATAGGTATTATTTATTTTTTCTATTATTATATTCAATATTAATTTGTATACCAATTTGTTTTTCTTTCCGATACATTCATGAAGGCACTGAAACGCAAATTAAAAAAATAAGTCGTTTAATTAAAATACATAAATTAAATAAGTAAATTAAGAAAAAACTCTCACGAATTGCTTTTTCTTGGTAATCTTTACAGCTTCGCCGGAAAACAAGTCTTGTTTGGGTGTAGTAGCTGTAAAATCATCAAAATATAATAATATGTAATAAAAATATTTTTCTTTAAATGAACGTCAGTAATTTTATTTAGTCACCTAATTTATTACGTTTTTGTGTTATTAAGTATATATTAAGTATTAACTATCACCAATTGACCTGTTAAAACGTTTTAGCAGATTAATATTATTAGGCTTTTAAATTACACAAACACAATTTGAATAAAAAATATAACTGTCAACATAAGATTTCAATACAAATAATCGAAAACAGCTAATTAATGTAGCTATGCTATGATAAAATGGAAAAATGATTTTAATACCTAACATAAATATGTGATTATGATCAATATAATTCTTTTAAATTATATTTAATTTTGGTTGTATTGTAAACGTATTATCTTATATTATAAAATAAAATGTTTATTATTATTTATTTATTTATTTTACTTTTTTTGTGAGTAGCGAAGCGAAAGAGAGATTAAATTTAAATTTATTATGGTTTTAGTTATTATGTTTATATGACAATACAGTCAACCAAAAATGATGTTATATTTAATTTCATTTGTTGATATTACAATATTTTATATAATAATTTCTCTTAAATCGTAATAATTATTACTTATTATTATTGGTGTCATTCATTTTTATTTTTATTTATTGATTAAATTGTATATTGAATATAATGCTATGCCAATTATTTTCCATTCAAGAGTTTGACCATAATCTTATATTCTTATTACATAAAAATGTATAAAACAAGTGTAATGTAATTATTATATACATCTATAATGTATAATTTACAAATGTATGATCGAAATTCAATTATTTTTAATAAAATAAAGGAAGCCGTCCAAAGTATAACATTAATTTGAATTTTGAATATCTAAAACATAATACGCTCGTAACCCTGTTCGAATGCACGACATGAATTTGCATATAATATATACTACGAATTAATTTTCGTGTACGTTTATAATACCAGCAGTATGATATTGTTTTATTATTATGTGCACATATTTTCAAAAACAAAATATTAATCATGAACTTCAAATATCGACACGCCATAGCGTAGACTCGAAAGTCGAAATTTACTAATCTGGACATGTTCTCATTATATCGTACATCATATTTAAGTGTATACTGGAGATTTAAAGTTGCTAACCAACCTCCGAGAATTAGTGTTTGTTAATTTAAAATGACATTCCTGTTATCCAATAGTAATTTTCACAACGAAAAATTACTTCAATATTATACCAACATGATGTTTGCAACACATGTGTATGTATAGTCTAGATTTTAATCCCGAACTTGTCAATTTAGACGAAGGGGATAATTTTATTCAAATCCTTTTACTGATCCTTTTTTTTTTTTAATTAATTCGAAACTTACCTACCGTACACACAAAACGGATTTGTGAAAAATACAAGTGACCATCTCATATAATATGCATAGGTTTGCGTATGGTGATACAAGTGTCAATGATAAATATTTTACGCCACGCGATCGATAATCATACTTGCATAATATTATTAAACAAGTTTGAATTTTTATTGTAACCTCCAACTACAATGATTTCAATTCATTGAATGAAAATAATAATGAAAACCTGTGAATTACATTTTCTATTTATCGATACTTCCACAATAACTAACAAGAAAATATATACCATAATATGATAAGATCCGAAAAATACTTAGTCTGTGAACTTTCTGGAGAGGGTTCAAATATTTACATCTCATATTTTATCCGTTTCAATTAAATTATGGGATGTAATATTCACTTAACTACTTAAGTTTACAATGTGAATCAAAACATTCATTTTTAATATAATTGATAGGGTTTTTGATTAATAATGAATCAAATGATGAGTATGTAGTATGTACATAATTACATATTATTTTCGTAATTCAAATATTGTGCAAAATTCAAAACCTCTTTTAAAAATAGTTGATTTAGAATATTTATATTTATATGTATTGTATTTCATGATAATTTTTGTTTGAATATAATTAGGTAAGTTGAATGCCCGCTTATTATAAACGCGAAGGAGAAAGTTTAGAGGTCAAAAACGCAGAACCTTAAAATTCGTTGTTGAATGGAAATCATAATATAGAAAGTTTCAGCTTAGAATTATTACGACGTGATTAGATTATTAAAAACGCATGTTTTCCATACAATTCAAAATGTTACAAATTGTCAAACTATACAATATGTCATACGATATCATCATATAACAATCATAAGGTCATGAGATTTGTTATATATTTCGTTATCATTGTTTTTACTTAGTATTCAAGTATTATTTAATAATTACTTGCAGCATTAAAATCTTTTGATCAAAATTATTTTTTTAATTTAAACTGGTTTGTCAGAATTACGATTTATAATATTCATTTTATAATTAAATAATAATATTATTGATTATTATTCTATAACAATGCCATCAATCGGCGATTAATTGGAAATTTAGAAAAATGGTCCACAATTATTGAATTTTGATATCACCGTAAAATAACTTTGAATATAAAAGAAAGAAATATAATTTATAATGAAATATTTGCTAACACTTATATTATAATAATAATACAATTGACATAAAAAGCAAAATATAGTAAAAGTAATAAAATATTATCTTGAAATTTTCAATAGTTATTTATCTATATGAAGTTAATTTAAATAGACTTTGTTCACTAAATACTAAATTGACTCAGTCAATTTTGAACATAATTAAATTTACCTGTAACTGTTGCAAACTTTTCGGCTACTTGTGCGTAACACTCGTCAGCTGCTACTTTGTCTTTATCACCGAATCGCTTCATTGCGTTTTCCGGGCCACAACATGACTTGAAAAAAAACAGTTTAATTTAATTTTTATAAATATACAGGATTTGATTACAAACAAAGGGTTTTTGTTTTAGTCCATAAAACCTTCTATTTTTATAACACTTTATCAAAAAATGGTTTGCGGTCAAAAAATCTCATTAAATTTACGTTGTAAGTGGCTGCTAACAAAATCAAACTTTAACTAACCTGACCTATAATTGACCTGGTTGATTTAAAAAAAAAAAGGTCAGTGCTACTTGGGAGTATTTTGGCAGACTACCAAAAAAACAATAGGTGCTTTAAAACTGATTTAATTACATAAACGTATTTATTTGAAACTCTAATATCTAATGTATACCTGCTGAATGGTTTTTTTTTTTTTTATATATAAATGAACATAATTGTATACAATTTTATTCGAAGATGAAAAATCAATATTCGTTATTTTTTTTTAAATTAATTAAAAATTTTATAAGTACCTACATATTTCCTAGTAAGGCAAAAAGTACATAATTATTATAAATATTTCATATTAATAACAAAAGACTCAATATTTTATATATTTTTTTTCAGAATATTTTGTGTACAATGGTTAACTTAAATGTTAAAGAATTTAAAATAATATATATATATTATATATATGTATATATTCAATTGTTTTAATATATTTTATATTTAATTCTTGATAAAAAACTTAATAAGAACAATAATTGCGTTGTTTTTGTTTCTTCTTCCATATAAATTACATAACATGTTGAAGGAAAAACAAGCATTACTGTTTAATTTCTCAACCAAGTTTATTGACCCAAACTGTAGTCGACAAGTTAATTAAAATCGACTACTCAATCGAATATTTTACCAAGTTAAATCAGAATAAAGTTTTTACATGAGTATTTCAAAAGTCTTTAGAATATGGTTTTATTAAGAATTAATTAAAAATTTAAATAATTATTCAATTGGTTGTTTTTGTCTTAAGTATTTACTTTTGAACTGAATATAAATAATATAAAATTTACAATAAGGAGTTAGGAGAGAATACAAACAATTTAAAATGTCAATCAGATGTAAACCTACTTCTTAAGAATTGGATAAAACATATTAAAGAATATTTTGTTTAATTAAAACAAAAAAAAATATTAATTATCTTTCAATCAAACTTATTTTAAATTTATAATTATAAGATATTATGCTGTAACAGAAGTTGGGTGGTATCCACCTAAGTAAATAACAATTCGATTCAAATAAGATGAATACTTATTTTTTTTTTTCAAAATAAAACTTTAAATTAAGTTATATTTTATTTTTTTAATAATAGTTTGATGAAAGTAATTTTAGTACAATGTAAATATTGTATTTAAGCTAAGCAAGTACATACACAAAAATCAATTAAAAAATATATATTTTATGGTTTATAATAGATTTTCAAAGTATTTTGAGTTTTGTATTATTTAGGTATAGAAGATACTATGATATATTTTATTTTATCAAAAAAAGAGTTTAACAGATTTAATTTGTAACTACCTACTAGAAAACAATTACTACTTGAATATAAGTTAATATGTTAGTTTTAACTTTTAGAATATTGTTCTTTGTAATTGTCAAAAATAATTTATTATGTAGGTACCCATTGACGTATATTATACAAAAAACGGTATTAGCACACGTATTGCGTGAGTTATATTTTATTATTGTTACATAATATTTTTTCAAATAAATATAATATAAAAAAGAACATAAAAAAAAAAAAATAATGAAAAATAACTTGAAGCTAATAATTGTAAAAATGAATTATTTTCTTTTAGGGATTATGGTAAAAGTTAATTCATTATGGATTATGATCCAAACACGAGGAAAAATTTCAAACAAAACTTAACGGTTGTATTGTCGGATAGCAGTTCTAACAAAAGAACTTTTACTTTTTCAATTAAATCAACTAGGACGATGGACTAAAATTATTATTTCCAAAAACGTCCAATACATTTTATGCGTATCACAATGAGTGTATTTGTTGTAACAATATTGTTATAAAATGACAATACTTTTATAAGAATTGTTACGGTGTAACGTAAATAAATGATTATATACCTACACAGTATTATTATACTATTCATATAATATAAGCGTTACGGAGAAATCTGTTACACTTAACAAAGTGCTTTTATCGGATTTCGGCGAAAGTTATTTTTCTTTTGAAAACCGGGTAAAATCGCTGTCGACGGTCAGGTTATACCTAGGTTAAAGTTCGAATATTTTATTGCGCCGGATAAAATTTAACGTTTCGAAAAATATTGTCACGTAAGTGTTTTGTATTATAATACCGTACTCGAGTTTTGTACACCTATACTATTTGAGTGTATTTAAATTGAAAGTATACGTTAAATTGTACGTATAAATATATGACAATTTAAATGATTTACCTTTCTGCTGGCTTGTTTGCACCGAAAGAAGTCGCTGTCTTCTGTGTCCAACAGTTCTTTGCCCCGTCTTTGGTGACCCGCTTCCGCTAAAATGACACGATAGCATCGAATTACGATCAAAATAAATAATATATTAAGCATACAATGCAACGGCTACACAGCGTAAGAATATCAGATGTATAATCACATTGAGAGAAACAAAATTCACGGACCGTCTTGGGAAATATAACCTAACCTATATTATAGTTGATCTCGATACCTCGATACGTTATAATACTATCGTAAGTCCAAAGACCACGTAAGGATAATATCGTATTAATATAATGCTCACCGAAAATGACGGACACCTGAAACAGGACGACGGCAACTGCGACGCATTTCATCGTTGCACCGTTAGCGGACATTTTCATCGATGTTTTTCTCGTTATTAAAATGTTGTGCGCGGTACGAGACGTTCGCGGCGGTCAGGCACGTCTGCGTGTACAGATACTACTAAACTGCGTCGCGGTGTTTCACTGGTATTTTAAGCCGCGATATAAGTCCAATATTATAGTTGTACTAAATTATTGTCGTTACGACGAGAAAACGCGTGTCGACAGCGAAATATCCACTGAGAGACCCACTGCGGCAGACGCACTGAGCGGTGACTTGGCTTCAGTGTTTGAACACGTCGCCAAGGCGGCGGAACCGGCAGATCCTCCGGACGGCATATCCGTTTCTCCGCGTCCCCACCAGGACCCACAGCCACAGCAGCCGCCTACGCCCTCCACTCGAGTTTCCGTGCCGCCGTTCTTGACCCAATCTTGTCGTATTATTATATACAGGTAATGTGTGTGTGTGTATGTATACAAACACGCGAACTGCGCAGGACCTGACACCGATGTTATGATGCCACTGTCACCGACTTCTGTGCCGCGGGGTCGTTGACTCGTTCAGAACCGGTCGGGCGCTGGGTAACGTTAACCCTTCGATGGCGCCCTAGTTTCGGCAGTTTGGTTCGCGGTTTGACCGGACTGCGGTGAAACGAAAAACAGAGATACTATAATAATCGATTCCTCTTGTGATACGTGATTTCGGAAACGACCGTGACCAATAATTATTGCAGTGGCGGTTTGGAGAAATTCGGTTGGTTTAGCCGTTCACCGTTCCTTGTGGGGTTATCGAGGTCTATCGCGAGCTCAAATTATACGTATATATATATATATATTTTATATAACGTCGATATTATAGTGTAGCAATAATAATTGTTGTTATAACTTTATTTTAATTATTATTACTGTTATTACTTATTATGATCTTCGTGACGTATAATATGCGTAAAAGTTGCCCCGGAAATAGGACGACCGGTGTGGAGAACTGGCAGCGTATTTGGTACTGTCCCGGTCGTACGTTTAATTAATAATTATAAAATATATAATATAATATACACATATTTACTATGTTTATGATACATTATAGTGGTCCAAATACGGTTATAGCAACGTAGAAACGTTATTTAAACGCGAGATTTTTTCTTTTATATAATGTTTATACGATTAACTTATATTGTACTACTTTATATTTTTATTGACTGCGACTTAATAAAAAAATATTAACTATTTCTGAATTTCTGGGCATCAGTGCGAAGCGGTAATAACAGACCGATCTCTGTTTAATATAACCACCTTCCTCCTCTGCGAACGGAGACAATAAAATATATTATAGAATTGAATGCGTGTCTAATAATTATGAAAACTTCTTAACTTATTGTTATATAAAACTGTTTATCATAACTAATTGGATACAATAACCAAATAATATTATTTTACAGTTAGATAGTAAGTGTTTCTGTTATTAAATCATGTATATTAGAATATTTTCTTAATATATTAAGGTTTATATATAGGTTTTTAGCCTATTTTATCTTAAAATTAATAACAAGTTATACGTTATAGTATTAAGAAAAAGGAAAAGGGGGGGGGAAATAAATGAAAATATTGAATAAAAATTCTACAATTTTTCACTTAATTTTAAAATGTTAAAAAAATGTTTAATTGTTGTGGTGTTTTCTTCTTCGAGGATTTGTTGTATTGAGAACGGATTGTTGAAAATTTTTTTTTTGTGTCAATTTTGTTAATATGGGTAATATTTCATATATCTTTTTAGTTTTATTATAATTTTCATTATCATTACATAAGTATAAACAATAATTAGATTTCCGTAATGTTAATTTGTATTTGTTTTAGCCATACGAATAAATAAATAATAATAATAGCAGATATCTTGTATTATTATTATTATTACGTTTCGGTCGAGAGAATGACCGTATTACAAACGACTAATTTATTCGCCAGACAAACGTATTATTATCATAATGGAATATACAACTGTTATTTTTTGGTGAATGTATGTAGTATAACACAATAAATGGAATTGATTACACACAATATACAATGTAAGTTAATTTTGTGTCCTATAGAAATGACCATCATGGAACTATTCTCTACTGTGACTTTGCTAGGATTAATTATTGAAATTAAAATATTATATTACAGTTAAAATAATATGGCAAATTATTTATTACCCAATGTAATCATATAAGATATATTATAACGCTTAAATTTAGTTTACCCAAATTACGCTTTTAAACGTTATTAAGCTTCTTGATTGAATTATTGTTAATTGTTCAAAACATAATTTAAACAGTTGTATTACTATAATATTGACTATATGAAACATTAAAATTGTATATTAGTTAATTTGATCATAGTATTTATCATTTTATTATTATATTTAGACTAATACACTGTACTGATCTTAAGTAAGTAAATATTCTTTAGCTCAATCTGATTGATGAACCTAGAAATGATGAAGTTAAGATTAATTTTTGAGAAAACACAAACTGCCAACTTTAATTTTCTTCCAATGATCGCTTTATGAATTACTTAAATTCATGTTCATGACAAATAGATAATATAGAAAAAAGTAAATATTTTCTTTATTCTGAAATAAACCCGTTACTATAGATAATCGTATATAATCTAATTATTGTTCGACATTGTGACGAAAAGTAGCACGTTGCATGATTGCATTACGATGTTGTATGCAAATTTTGGTAATTCAAGAGTTTCAGTAAAATGCAAATATACATTTTATCTGCGTAGCATACTAATGTTATACTAGAGTTGGCGTCAATCATAAACATTTTCTAATGATTTTTATGAATATTATTATTTAAACATATTATAAAAAATGAATATCACTCTCTCGCGATTAAGTTGACTGAACATTGCTTATTATACCTTGACTCACAATGTAATCAAATGATTATTTAGCTAACGAATCAAATGAAAACCAACAGGCATAAAATGAACTTCAGATCATTATATACGATATCTTGTGAACACCGCAGTGTACTCATGTTTGGATAATTGAACACTGACAATAAAGTAATGGTGAGTGTATATCAATGCTGAAAATCGATATTATCTACCTTTTTTTATTTATAATTTTATATTTTAATGATGACCTCGTAACAAATGAATTCATTTTTTTATTTTTCACGGAATAATGTCTTATTATATTATATATTTATTATTACGTTTGAATGAAATTTTTATTTTAGTGAAAAAATAACTACAAAATTCACACATAATATGTATATAAGTACCTATATTATAATCATTAAAATTTTAATGTTTGATTAAAAAAAATTCTAAAACTTAAAATGGGTAAAGTTAGGTACTAGCAGAATATAATATGTAACAACTCATAATATTAATTGATAAGTATGGTTAATTTTTTAGATTTAAGACGTACATTTTTCCTTTTAACTTTTTTATTAGTTAGTACCTATGAAATATCTTGACTTTTTGTTGGTATTGTAACAAATAAACTATTTTAGGTAATAAAATCTAAAAATATTGTTAAATTCACTAAGCTGTAAAGTAGATTTTAAGGTTATAACATCATTGAATAGATCAACATGAAAGTATTAAATTAAATCTCAATGATAAAGTTTTATATGAAAAATAGAGTTAGAGTAAAGAAAATTGATAAGTCGTCATACTTCGTGTAGAATAATTTATGTTATTAATTTATTATTATAATTATTATTTTAGGTCGCTAGGTTGAACTATTATTTACCAAAAATATTAGCAAATAAGTATAAATATTTTGAATGTCTGGTGGTTTATAAAAAATACTTATATAAGTATAATATAGGTAGGTATGAAGAGTTGCTAAATTTTAGTTAAGTACTTAAACTTTAAATTTGCATTTATTGAATATCACTATATAACTGAATTTGTTAACAGAATTTTATTTTTCCTTTTCATACAAAATTGAAAAATACCTAATGAATGTAATAATGCCTAATGAGGAATCATATTATATTCAATTGTCATGTTTTAGAGTTTAGATATTCAAATAGAACCTATTTATAAAATTTAACAAAAAAAAAAAGTGTTCCTTGTGATTTTACGAATTTTGTCGACATTTAAATTTTAATCATTTATCTATTAAGAAATATACGAATTGTTGATACTGTTGAAGTAATATAAGAAAAACTTAAAAGTTATGAGAAACCTTGATTTTTAAGCTTTTTTTTTTATCTGAGAAACAAACAGTTTTTCACATAATTTGAAAAAAAGTTGAATATTTAAAACATCTCTTTATATTTTATAGGTCAAAATAAATTGAAAATGTTTATAATGTTATCGTGTCTAGAAAATACTGTTCTAAATATTTGGTAAAAACTAAGAATTCAAATTTATAAATACATATTGATATCATAATATTATGTTATGTAAATAAGTTATGACGTTATGTCGTATGATTTTATCAAAAATTTTTAAATTTAAGTTTAAATTATTAATTTGTCTATTTGTTTAGTGTTTATTATAACATAATAATATCTCAGTATTCGTCCAACGTATAATGTTATGATGTATTGCCTACGAATACGTTTATGAATTAGAAATCGAACATAACCCGATTCTCTAAACACAAGCGTATTATTTCATTTCTTGATTTATACACAACAAACGCGTAAAAAAAAAAAAAAATAAATAAATAAATACGTTAATGTTAATCGTAAGAGCGTGACTTGACGACGAATAGGCTTGATGTATATTATAATCTTTTTTTTTTTTTTATGTCATCAGCTTTCACGCTCTAAAAACCAAAATACTCACTTATTGTCAGCGGGTTTGGTTCAGATTAATCAAACATCTCAAACACGTTATAATGTCATTACGATTTACGGACAAACGGCGGCCGGATACCACCGCATTATATTATAGCTGTGTAGAACACGGCCGGCGACGATGCCAAGTAAGCACTTCTGGTGTGTAATCCGCAAAGATCGAAACCCCATTACATTTAACGCAGCAACGTTCGCCATATTGTATACCTATACATATTGTGTATAATATGCGCACAATATGCATATAATGCATCAATATAATTTACCTGCCGATACATTACGTGGGAAACGGGTGTATTCGCGGAAGCGAGCGATTGAAAAACGAGACCTAGTGCAAACCGATAATCCCGTTGGGAACTATTCGTTTCTACAAAGAGATCTTCGGTGATTTCGAGTGTACACTATGGCGCGGTAGTTTTCTCCACACTTTACGGATGATTTGCGTATCGCGGTGGCCACGAGTGTTTAACTTGGGTACTTATGCACACACAGGTACCTACCTATAATACTTTCTTTGTATTTAATCTCGTTATCCGCGGTGTACAATAAAATGTCTGTGATTCTATCGGTTATAATTGCGATTTGATTGGCACGACGAACGGTAGACTTCGCATCTTATTATAATGATATTTGTGTTTGGCGTGTGTGTGCTGCAAGCTGTATAAAGGTATGCGACGATAGTAGTTTACGCGATTTTTTTGCGTAGACGACCGCTCAGTAATAACGTCGCGAAAATGAATTGTATACCAAATGTTTTTTCTGAAATTCAAAAAAATAAAAATAATCGAATGTCTAATATTATCAAAAATATAGTTATATCAATGCCGTGGTACTAAAATACATGCGAGTTTTTCGCCATACATTACAAATTATCGCGATTAGTTATAATAAATAATATTTAATCGCATAATTAAAAGTTCATCGATAAAACGATTATCAAATATAGTTCTGTATACTTAATTATTGTATATTTATTGCATAATGACCATGCATTTTACACTAATGCCGTTTAGTATCAGCTGTTTAACTGATAATTGTTTTAAATTTAGATGAACATAATTAGTACAGCGCAAAATGTAGGTTTAATACTCCACTCTTCTATACTTGAATTAATTAAAATTAATTATTCATTTAGTATTCGATTTTAGGGTATAAAAGTTTTCAGAAGTATGTTTGGACCCGAGATATGAAATTAAAAATATATTATGCTTGTTATTCACTAATTTAAATGGTGGAAAATTAGAAGAAACATTTATACAATACATTTGATTTTATGGTGATTTGTTTTTATTAATTTAAAATATATATAATATATATATATATAATAAATAAATAAATCCGTATCTGCCTCGTTAGATCATGGATAAGTCTTTTAAATTACAAAAATATAATTACAATTTTAATTAAATAATATTTATGTAATTATTTACAATCTAACAAATATGCTATAATTACAACTGATAACATATCAAGTGTGACGAAAAGAGCAAAGCGTTTGATGAATTTCAAATAAACCGACACTT
The DNA here is from genome assembly GCA_009835225.1 of Aphis craccivora. Classification (NCBI taxonomy): domain Eukaryota; kingdom Metazoa; phylum Arthropoda; class Insecta; order Hemiptera; family Aphididae; genus Aphis; species Aphis craccivora. The sequence goes on along the minus strand of VUJU01002032.1, from coordinate 4,908 downwards.
GAAAAAAATATGCCAAAAAGAAAAATAATGATACAATAAAATAGTAAAAAGTGGGTAAGTGGGTACCGTTCTGTTATTCAATAATAATTAACACTGTTAATATGACTATCAAATTCTTCATTATTATAATTTATACTTTTATTTTTATTTTGTAATTTGTATATTTTACTATGTAAAAATATCGTCAAAATTAAAATATAAATTCCTTTTTTGTTTTTATAAAATATTCCCCGAAATTTAACTCTTATTAGTGTGCCACGAATGTGCTGAAATTAATTGTTTTTTATTTTGCTAAACTAAATAATTATAATTATTGTTTATTTATTCGACGTCGATACTGACTTTCTTTGAAGAATCTGTGGTTGTCAAGTTTGATTGTTATTTATTTTCAGCCAGCTATTATTTTTTACTAAAAACAGGTCTAGATATACATTCCAAGAATTTCAAGAACTTTTTTACTAATTTTTTATTGACAAAAATGGTACTAAAACCTTCAGCCGAGTGTCGGGTTTCAGCTAAATCGGTTCAGTAGATTAGTAGATTAGTTAATTAGAATAAGAAAATACCTTACAATTTTATACAATATATAGATTTAATTTCTTTTATTGCTGGACAGATGGCGCAACTATTGTTTTTTTTTTAACATCCAGATTTCCTACTTTCACGGAAAATTTTTCCAAAATTTTCTTTCGTCAAAACCTTCTCCTGGCCATTACAAACACCTTAAACAAAAATTTGAGCCAAATCGGTTCAGTAGTTTTCTCGGTTAGCTTGGTCGTAGAAAACCCCTTACTATCTATACTATTATATAAAATTGTAAGGGGTTTTATAATAGTATTGAATATAGATTATAATATTATTATTAATTATTATGTTATTAATTATTTTTGTTTTTTAACGCCCATGAAACTGAATTTCTCAACAAAACTATAAATATATAATAATTTTCATAAAACAAATATTCCTACACAATATTTAAAGGTACACTATAAACCTTTAATTGAATATTTGTTAAAAAATCATAGAGTAAAATCTTATTCAATTTTTAGTTTTTTACTATTTTTAAGAAATTAAAAAAAAAAAAAAATGTTTTACAGGGAGTTATGTTTTATATTATTTCATCGTTAAGATAAAATGGCAAGTAGTGCGAAAAACACGAATATAATACACAAACACAAACACAGACACACACATACATAGATATATTGATGCATGGGTTTCACAGCCGTTTTTCAGTAGTGAGGAGTTGAGGGTCTAAGGGTTCGAAAGTGGCATAATATTATCCTAATCCATTGGTGAGTTCGCGGTGGAAATTGATCGCCTTTGATGCGCCTTTACGTGTAACCCGAAACGGAAACAGCTTTTTCTTCATCGCCGCTGCCACCCTGCGCCACATGTTCATATAATATATTATTATTATTATATACATAACATAATATAAGATATCTGATTTCACCTGCACACCGGAAACGTATTACAGTGTGGCCGTATTGGAAACATACTACATAACATTCGTGATCCATTGTTATCAAGTCTCGATCACTTGCTCTACATAATGTATTTAATAATATTAATAACGTCGAAAATTTCTTCAGCACGTGTTTCCTTTTAAGTTTGAATGTTTGCTATAATATGTGCTCGTAATTATTATTTTAAATGTCTATTTTATGAACATTTAGAATTATCAATTAAAATGCGCTGCTTTTCAGCGTATATATTATGTAAAAAAAAAAAAACAGTAATGATATTTGCTTACTCAACGAAACTATACGTATTGACAATAATACGATTTATAAAAATATAATAAAAATATCAGAATATTACAAAAATAATAACACGCTTTTTCGACAAAGCTATAATATTATTATTTATTATTTTTCTTCTATCGAATGATTTGTGTTCAATTTTTAACCTGTAATTATTATTGAATCATTGATTCATTGGATCATTGGTTCATGAGGTATAATATATATAATATTATTATAACTGCTTATATAGATTTTACCATAAGCTATTGATCTATTCAAATTTATAAAATTCGTAATGGTGCAGTGTGTTCGAAGTGTGCAATACACATGTACAAAAGACGCGTAGTTATCCCACCGGTAAGCACCGTTGCCGTCGAATCGAACCCAAGGGAGCCGTATAGTCACCATCGTCGTCGTAGTCCAATAACGGTTTACTTTTTATTCGGCACAATAATAAAAAATTATGTACTCATATGAGGACGCGGATTTACCCGACAAATATTATAGTGCTTACCTACATTTTTTCCAAAGTCCACAACCGGGGTATCATAAAATATTACGGGTTTTAAATTTTAATTACTTTTTGCCGTGAAAGTAACACGGTAAAAACCACGGCAGATCTTCTATTGAACTGCACTCACACAACCATGAGCTCGTACTGTATGTATATTTATATTTTCATGAAGGGTGAGCTCGTCATATCCTAATATTTATTTTACGACGTGGGATAAATTAACTAAGTTGATTAATAATGGTGCACGCTGTAAAACAGCAGTTGTGATTTAAATATTATTAGCAGCAACCTTAAAGGAATTCTCGGCACGTCATAAAATGTGATGAAAATTGATTACATATTATTTTAATTAAACCTGAAAGGAACTGCTGCCGGAGTGGCGACTGTAGGTCTTTTTCTCCAAACGATTCATACTGTTATATTTCCATGTTTAATCTGACATGAAATTATATGCGTGAACGAACGTAAGTCCTCACACGGACTTAGAAGGTAAAAAAAAAAATACTTATGTTAGCTCCTAAAAGGCGAAAAACTGGTAATATGTATATGCTTATATATAAATTATATTGTTTATCTGTTATTGTATATATATCAAATAATATATAATTTTTATATAGGATACCTATACACGAGCCTATATAATATATAAATATATATATAAAAAATAATATTTTATATTTAATTTGGTTATTATTTAGGGAATCTATATATTTAATATAACCGTATTGATTAATTTTATTTTTTGAATAATTTAAAATGTTGTCATTTATACGATTTTATTTTTAGACATATTTTTGACTGATTTATTTTTGTGTTAGGTACTACTTGTAGTTTTTATTTGTATCTTTAATGCAAACAGGTTTTAGAATTTTAATAAATTTAAAAGTAAATGAATGTTTATGATATACATTTGAATTAAAATCTGAATAAAAAATAGTATATGCGTTTGTAGTAGGTACTATTATGTATTCTGTCAAAATATTGCTATGACCAAATTTCAGTAAGAAAATAATATCATCCATTAAATACCTAATCAAAAAATTTGTTGAAATTTTAGGTTTGTTCATCATAAAAGAGTCTGTAAAATATTTTTTCACTTTATCTAGATTAAGAAATGGAAGTCCGTAAGTATGCATCAACCATTTTCCTACATTGTCATTTTTTGTTATTTTAAATATTAGCAAGTAAAATATATTTTGAATTTTTCAAAACCCAGTTAGGCTCAAATGTAATCGATAATCAAAAACCTCTGCTTTTGGGAAAATTTAAAAAATTGCTTGATGGATTGCTGTTTAAAAATTTAAAATAATATTTTAGGTAGTATTCTAGCTATTTTGATTTTTTTTTTATAATGTCATTATGTGATCACATATATGTATTTTGTTTTGTTTTTTGGTGATAAATGAAACATTAATGAAATATATATTTCATATTTATATCTCCAAAAATAGTTTATAATTACGTATAATATTTATTAAAATATTGGAAAGTACCTTTTATGAATACAAAATCTAATTTATTCTTTTAAAAAATCTATGTTTGTTTTACATGAAAAAATAATAATTTCATTTAGGGCATCATTAACATAAAAAAAAAAAAAATTAAATAACTCGCCTCTATTTGTTTTTATGTCTAATATATTTAATGATTTGTGAATTTCCTTTCTTGATGTTGGTAATTTAGGATAACAATATATTCTTACATTGTGAATACTTCTTACTATTAGTTTTAAATCGGGTGTAATCGAATCTTCTTCATTAATATATTTAGATACTTTTTTTTTAAATTTTTTTTATCGTCTTACTATGTAGTCTAAAGTTTTTATTCTGTAAAAATTATTAGTTTTTTTTCGGTTTTAAGTTTGATCACTTGCATAACTATGATAAAAGTAAAATTTATTTATATTTATTAATTGAACATTTTGATTCACTGTATATATTTTTGCACTAAATTTATTTACATCGCCACTTATTGAAATTTTTATTAGATGTAAACAAAATTGTTAGGATAAATTACCCAATGATTTAACGTACATTATTTTATGTAAGATTATAACTATTATCAAACCAACGTCGAGTTTTTCGTATTATTTTCATCAGTGATGATAAGTCATAAGTATTTTATGTTCATCAAAAAATAAAATTAAGATGCCAGGTTGGTCGATAAATTATAAAGTTTAGGTCACTAAGTATGAACATTTAAACGAGTGTGATTATTTTCTATCTCGAATTATGATATTCTAATAGTCATAAATAAACAATCGGTGTAAGATAAGTATATGACTGGACGATTAGACTAGTGTAAGAATTAACATATTAAGTATTTATTTTTGCAGTATAACTTACATACGTACCTACTTTTATTTACTTTTTTGGAACTTACACATAATATCATTTTAGATTCTGAACGGAGTGAAGAATGTATTGATTTTACAATGATGTGTGTTTTTTTTTTTTTTTTTTATTTATTTTATTTTTGTGTCTGTCACCACGTTTTGGAGCAGTAAAAGTGCTCCGATTTTAAAAAGTGGACCCTGTTTCGGATAGGAAAGTGAATGTAGTTTGTACTTTGGGGGGTCAAAAGTAAAAAATTTCCAATAGTTTTCAAAAGCGCCGGGAAAAACCAAAAAAAAATGACGGAAAAACG